>SKCR01017974.1:0-130219 GCA_019454045.1 Zanthoxylum bungeanum
AGATTTCAGGGAAAATTGTGTTCATTGAGATTTTCTATTACTTAAAATGAATACTTAACAAGCTCTATCCAAGAAAGCAAATGTGTTAAAGTGTATTGAAAAGCAAATAAACCTGAACATATGTGTTTGCTGCCGGTAGAATATGCACATTGTTTGACCCCATAAAAGCTGAATAAAAGCAAGAATAGACAATTACTCAGATACTCGATGGCCTCTTCCCTTGTAGATTCTCATTATCTATTATGTGGTGTTAGATTTTGTAGCAAAATCCTAAGACAATTGAACATCCATTGTCCATACATGGGGAGGAACAATGAGAAAAAAAGCTTTATCAGTTTCTATCACCTTTTAGTGCCCGCATTCCGAAAATTTTTGAAAATATAAGCATTGAGAAGCCACAAGCCAAACCAACAAAGAGCAAGACAGAAATTTGGTACTGTACTTCATTTTTATCCTGCACCAGTGCTGCCAGGTCAAATGCAGCTCAATACATGAAAAGCCCAATGTAACCAACATGAAATAATTTTATCACTCAAGAAAACAAATGATGCACGGTGCAAACACAAAATAAAAAAAGACAAAGCAAGGATGATGCAGTATATCATGTTGGTATAATTACCATGATACAACATTAGCGAGTAAGGTATCGCACTCAACAAATGGAGTCATGCTATCCTTCAATGCAAGAAATAACAAGGACTTCCGGAAATGATATTGTCAATTCTAGTAGCATATACTACAACGCTACATAAAACCAAATAACCCTAATGAAATTCAAAAAGCATCCTAGTTCACCTAAAATCTATTTAGGTTTCAATTACAGTCGATGTTCTAAAACGCGATAGGTGCTAGTCGGGCGGTAGCCCAGCGCCTAGGCGACAACTCCTAGGCTAGTAGAGAATTCAAAATTAGGGTTTTAGGTCATTTTGGATAGTTCCAATTTTGGGAAAATTTGGACAAATTGATCATGGGTGATACGGAAGGCTTCTAGATGGTTAATTTGATGAGAAACCAACAAAAAGTGAAGCAATTAGGGGTTTTCCAGAAATTAGGGTTTAGTGTAATTTGGGGCTTTTTGAATTTTATGATATAGAGTTGGTTTTATTAAATTAGGGTTAGGATTAAGGTTAGGGTGTAAAAACCAGCGCCTTCAGGGTTAGCAATTCAAATTTCAGCGATGGTCGACGATGGCCTTTGGCAAAGAAATTTCTCCAGAATGGACATAAACCACCACCCATTCCAACCCATGCATAGCCCCAACAATTTGGGCAAGGTGCGGCCAACCTAGGCTGCCAAGCAAAAATGCATCGCTTAGGCAGCATGTTTTAAAACTGATTGCAGTAGAGGCTCCATACAAATATAGCATATTTGCATGTCAACATTCCATAAACTATGCCCGATGTACATCAAAGTTGTCCTTAACAACACACATGTTTATAATTCCAGTGTCTTCTAATGACTTTTATTAAACATTTGAGATTAGATCTGACAAAAATAAACTACTGCATATACTGTCAAAATAACACTTTATTCTTAAGGAAAAAAAAATACTCAAATAATACTTAAAACCAGACCTGTCTGGGGAGCGAAGTGGCAACCATATTTGAAGTTGCAATAGAGAGAAACATAAAAATATAGCTCATGTCATCACAAAAAACAGTTGCAGGGCCTGCCCATAAAGCACAATCAAACACAAATCTACAGTCACTTTACCAAGTTGCAAAATAAAGGGGAAAAAATGCAATTTTCAAACAAAGAAATAATTTACTTCATGTAGATGAATTACAGTGACAATTAAAAAAACAACAATAACAAATTTTAGAATTTTAAAAACATTTTTCTTGCTTTTTTACATTTTCCCAGTAACCAAACAGGAAATGAAGATCAAGCAAAAATGTAAGGTAATACCCAAAGCAGCAAGCTCAAGAGAGCTTCCTTGACCAATAACAGCAGTGTCAATGAGACTCATTAATGGCCCACAAATCCAAAGCCCTGTGGCTGGTCCTGAAAACTTCACTATCTCTTGTATTTGATTCCATATACTTTGATCAGCCAATCCCTCCGTCTTTACATCCACAGCTTTCTCTTCCTCTTTTGACAAAGAAAGTGAAGCATCAGTACTATCATTTTTACTTGCAAATTCTTGGCTTGAGCTAACGCAAGCTGTTATAAATCTTTTGAGATGACCTTTGGGTGCAAAAAAGCATAGTTTCGAAAGTAAAAGAGAGCTGTGCAAACGGGGGGTTGTTGAAATGAGAAATGGCTTGCTGCAAGGGGTTAAAGCTGGAGAAAGTAGTTTCAAGTTGGAGTTTGGTGAAGAAACAAAATGGTTAGCTAAAGTATTGACTAGCATTCTTTTTAGAAAATTTAAAATGGAGAGTGAATCAAGAAAAACAGAGAAAGGAACTTAAGATTGAAAACAACTGTTGGGGAGCTGAGTGTGTGGCCTGTAACTTTTAAGCAAGTTCTTGAATCTGGAGTGAGAACTTGAACGGGGTCTTAATTATTGTATTTGTTTACCGCTGTTTTTTTCGTTCAAGGTCCGTTTGGTTCAACGAAAGGGAGGGGAGTGGAGAGATTTTAATTAAATATATGTTTAGTTCAAATGAGGGGAGGGGAGGGGAGAGTTTTTAATTAAATATAGGTAAAAATGTAAAAGTGACCCTCTAACTTTCATGTTTTTCATTTAAGTCCGTTAACTTTCAGTTTTTTCAATTCAGTCCTCTACTTTCAATTTTTGTCAATTTAAGGCTTCGTTATAAATTCATCAATGTTGCTGTCACAAATAACGGCAACAGCAAATAAAAAACGTACTTTACTTGTTATTTAATTAATACCCTAAATTAGAAAATATAGGTAGACAGAGGAAGCTAGAGCAAAGTAAATGTACTCTGCTTGCATCTTCGAGCTATTTTTTTTGTCAAAAACACATATCCCAAGTTCAATATGACTTTTTGTCAAAAAATTATAAAAATTATAACTAGTGCTAGTAACGAAGATATGTATTTATTATAAGAGATTAAGATAATCAAATGTTTTACCTACTATATTAGACTCGAATCGAATGATTCGATTGTGTTATTTCCAATCCTTCAAAAAAAAACACGAGACGATACATTTTATACTGCAGTTTATCAGTGGACCCTAGCGACGAGTGTGGAAAATAATTATACGTAACTTATTTAACAAAAACTTAATGGTTAGACATTACAATACATGCAATTGCACAGAATCAAAAATATTGGTTTTCATCAAATGTAATGTCACATCATCCGAGAATGCCATCATGCCACTCAAAAGATGGAGAAAATCTACCATACAACGGAGATATATTTTAGTAAATGACGTCAAATGTGATACCGCGTTGCATGATAGATTTTCTCCATCTTTTGATTCGATGGAGAATAACACAATCGAATCATTCGATTCGAGTCTAAATATAGTAGGTAAAATATTTGATTATCTTAATCTCTTATAAAAAAACACATAGCTTTGTTACTAGGACTAATTATAATTTTTATAATTTTTTGACAAAAAGTCATATTGAACTTGGGATATGTGTTTTTGACAAAAATAGCTCGAAGATGCAAGCATAGTACGTTTATTTTGCTTTAGCTTCCTCTGTCTACCTATATTTTCTAATTAAATAACAAGCAAAATACGTTTACTTTGCTGTTGCCGTTATTTGTAACGGCAACAGTGATGAATTTATAACGGAGCTTTGAATTGACAAAAATTGAAAGTTAGAGGACTGAATTGACAAAACTGAAAGTTAACGGACTTAAATGAAAAAACATGAAAGTTAGAGGGTCACTTTTATATTTTTGCCTTAAATATATGTTTGGTTCGAGAAGGGATGTGAGAGATTTTAAAACTAATTTACTATTTTATCCTTATAGCCTGTTAGAAATAAAATAAACAATATACGCTTATATTATCTTTGAATTAAACAAATAATAAAATTAAAATTAAAAGCTCTACATATATAATACATGTTATTAAAAATAAAATTAAAACAAGCATCAAACTAGTAGCTAGGTTTTGAAATAGATGAATAGATAAAGAAACACTGTAAAATATCCAAGTTTATAACATAAATTACTAAAATGATTAAGTTCAGATAATACGCAAAATGTTAATAAGGTTTCAGTAAAATAACAACCATTAAGCTCAAGTCTTTAATCAAATGCATCATCTCTCTTAAGAGTCAAAGACCATTTGCATGATCACTGCCTTACGTGCTTCCGCTGGACATTGAAGAATTATTCTAAGTTTGTCAGCATCTTTCATTAAAGAGCAATAGATCTTAGGCAATGAGTTTGTATCACATCCACAATCCTTGATTAAATTCCAAGCTTCTTCCCCAGAAATTGGAGGCAGCTCATAGTTATGGCGTTCTCTCATTATTTCATTTCCTTCTCTTATTGCTGCATTCCATTCTCTCAAAGCCTCTGCAACCACATGCATTGTCTCTTTAAGTTCAACAAATTCATTATTTTTGTCTTTGTTGGCCACTCTAGATTTCTTCTTTTTACTGCCATCATTTGATGTGGGTGAAAGATCTTGTGATTGCATTCCATTATCAAAATAAGTATCAAAGCTCTCTAAATGCACCTCATTCCGAGAGATACTATTATCAATGTCATTAATAGATTCAATGAAGTCTTGCTCTATAGTAGAATGCCATTGTTTTCTTGTCTCCTTTCCAGTCTCACCTTCATCTCCATTAGCTCTATTATACCCGTACAGTTTCACCATCTTCTCATAATTTGGAATTGGGACATTTTTCCAATATGCTGCTTTTGGTTTTGACTGAAAAAGGTAAATTTTACATAAGTTAATCAAGTATTGATTAGTGACATATTATAAATTATAAAATCTAAGAATTTTACCTCAATTAGAGCATCCCAAACTTCTGGCTCAGCATCCCACAAATGAGTATATGGATTCCAAGCAAACCCACTCATACCATTTTTAAAAATATCATAAGCATCAGTAAAGTTTTTTTTTTTTCAATTTTCCAACGATTTTTTACCCTCTCCTTGTCAACTTTCTTCCCAAATAATGCACTCAACTCAACCACAATGTTTTCATATGCAGTTGTAGTGAAGGTACCATTGACTTTGTTACCTTTTTCATATTCGTGCATGAAAGCATCAATAAGAGCATCGTCCATGGCTCTAGACCAAGTCAAGTTCTCCTTACCATTGTTTGTTGGTAATTGCCTTTTGGGTGCCATGCTACTATATTTATAAATTATAACTTAACAAAATTAATAAAATGAGATAATAAACATGTTTCATTTCAAAAACATCAACATTACAAACTCAAATCCAACACACATCAATGTAAAATAGACATTCATGTAATAAATACAAGTGCAAAACATTTAGCCCAAACTATCATCTTGATAATTTATCCACATTTGATTTGCTAGACTATCTCTTATAAGCTCACCCCGAGCAACCTCATCACCGTCACTTCTCGAAGCTTGATTATTTTCGTGAGATACATTTTGATTTGCAAGTTCAGCATCTACTTCAGCTATAAGGTCTTCATCCGGGTCTATGCTCATTAAATAATTGTGAAGAATGCAACATGCAAAAATGATCAGTTTTTGAGCTTTGACTCCATAAGTGGGCTCTGTTGAATTAGATAAAATCACAAATCTTTTTTTTAACACCCCAAAGGCTCTTTTAATTGCATTGCGCAATGACGCATGTCGAAGATTAAATAATTCTTTAGAATTTGTGGGTGGATTTCTTGCCGAGTACTCTTTCAGATGATATTGAACTCCTCTATAAGGTGTAATAAGCCCACTTGTCAACATGAAGCCAACATCAAGAAGGTAATATTTTCCTATAATCAATATAAATAATCAATGTGATAGATTGAAAAATGAGAAAATGAAGAATTTTAATGTATTATGAGTTCTTAATTACCTTGAGGAATTTTAAGTCTATCTTCTCGTGTTAATGCATTCTTTATAATTCTTGAGTCAGAGGCAATGCCTTCCCATCCATCGAGCACATAAGTAAACTTTAAATCAAATGTGCACGTTGCTAACACATTTTGTGTTGGGTAGTCTTTCCTACCACGATACCGAGGAGCATCTCTTGAAGATACTTTGACACGTATTTGTGTCCCATCTATGGCACCAATACAATCCTGACACAATGTATTTATATTAATATAATCTAAGTAGATCATGCTAACGTTTGAGTGTAGGGTGACTTAATGATAAAAAAATTACCTTAAAATATGGGTAGAATCTACTACTCTTATGAATTTCAGTAGGGACTGTTGAGCCATCGGGTTGTACAAGGAATTTTTCTTCCAATTCAAGAATAGCTCTCAACACTTTATGAAGATGACGACTAATTGTCTCACCAGAACGATGAAACCAAAAGTTGACTTCACAATTATTAGCATTATGTGTCAATATGTAAATTGATTTTGCAACTTGTTCTTCCACACTTGACCATTGTGTTGGTTGTAAGCCACCCTCTCTTTCTAGCATATCACATAATGTTAAGAAAGCTTCCGGACCCATTCTTAATATATTTCTACTAGTTTCACTATTTCTAATTCGACCCATTATTTCTTCACGCACTCTTTCTCTTTCGGAGCTCATATATAACTCAATTTTCTCTTACGAGATATCTGAATAACATAACAATAAACAAAGCACACATGAGTTGAGTTATAGCTCTTCGGCGTAAATCAAACCATCTATTGACGATAATTTTCCAATCTTGATGATCCATCTAAAATAATAAAAAATTTATAAAATTAAAATAGAATTTTTGTATGGTTCAAAAAATAAACAACATATGCTATACACAAGAAAATACACATCTTAACCAAATAATGAAGATAAAATTATGCATGCAGCTTACATAATTAAATAATTAATATAAAATGATCCATAAATTAAATCAATTTTTAAGCAAAAAAACAAAATCAAACCTAGCAAAATTCAGAAAACACTCAAAACCCCACAAAATTAAATCATCAAACACCAACCCAAAAAAAAATGAAGCCACAATCCAAAATTTAATCGTAAAAAAAACATGACAATTGGAGCCTTCAAAAAGAATGAAGAAAATATGACATACCTGAGTGGTGAGTGGAAGAAGCACGTAACTGGGAAAAAAGAAGAAGCAAAGACTAGGGTTTGAGTACATAATGATTAAATATAAGAGAGATTTATAATTAAGATAATTTAGGATTTTTAATATATAAGTATGGATAATTTAGTCATTACATTTAAAATTTTAATTCTTCACTTTCTCTCCCCTCCAAAACCCCCCACTTTTGGAGGGGAGCTAAAATTGGCTTAGGAGAGATTTTGCTCCCCTCCCCTCCCCGCCCCTCCCCTCCAAAAAATTGAACCAAACAAACATAATTTAAAATAATCCCTCCCCTCCCCTCCCTTCCCCTCCAAAACCCCCCAACCAAACACACCCTAAGGATAATTCAGGAAAAATAACACCTCAAACAAACTTTCATCAATTATGTATTTATTTAATTTATTGGGATTTAACGTGGTTCGGCGGAATGGATCCAACCTACGTCCACGGCCATAAAAGAAAAGAAACTTTTTATTACTGGCTTGGGTCTGATCGACCTCTTTTATTTCTCTAACTCGGGGTTCTTCTCTCTCTATTATAATTTACAAGTATTTTTGAGTAAAATTGCTCAATACTCTACAATGAATTCTCTATCCCCTTATATACTAAGTCTGATTACACTGTTACGCTATTTTCGTGACGTCAGCCACGTTGCTAAGCCATTATTGCTTAGGTACTCTTCCCCAAATACCCTACGGATTATAGCCCAGCCGCCTGACACCCTTACGACCTGTCATCTGAATTTCATTAAATTATCCATACTTGGTACTTGTTACAAACTTATTCCCACACGCCAACTGGTGTTATAACTGCTCTATTGCGATAGCGTATGCCAGAAGATAATCCAATGGCCCACTTCTGTCACATTAGATCTTTTGGAAGATACGAGTTCTCATACAGGGCTTACGTCATCTAGGCTTGAATGTAACACCCTCATCTCGACCTGACTTATCGGGTCGGGAAACTGAAGTAGCCGTTGAACTACCAGGTTGGGTCATAATATTTTTCTCTGGTCTAGAGATGGCAACCAGACCCGGACCCGGACGACCCGGGTCCGGAATTAAAAAATCCGGACTCAGGTCTTTAAAATTAAGACCCGAGATCACGCGGGTCCGGACCAGGTAGACCCGGGTACGGAAAAAAAATAGATTATAATAAAAAATATAAAATATTATGCATATATATATATATAATAGAATATAATAAAAAATTAAAAGAATTGAAATAAGACTAATAAAATTGACAAAATACAAATATAAATATAAAAAAATACAATTAAAATTTAAAAAAAAATTAAAAAAATTAAAAAAAAAGGAATCCGAGTTCCCGGATCCGGACCGGGTCTACACGGGTCCGGACCCGGGTAGACCCGGTTCCGGACCCAAGAATATTTACCCGGGTCCGGAACCGAACCCGGGGTAACCTAAACTCTTCCGGATCCGGATTTTGCCATCCCTACTCGGGCCAGGTCACCAGGTGCAAGCTAACCCTAATCTCCTTATCAGGCCAAGTGTCTATACCTCTTGGGCCCGGGCCCCCGATTAGGGAAATGGAAATCTCGTCGATACCCTTCTTCATATTCTAGCTTTCTCAGGTCAAGAAATCACCATCAACATTTGTCCCCTAGTTTTCGATATCAACGAGTTTGCGAGTTGGTGCTGGGAACTAAATTAAAAGTGATGTGGATTGCCCCCTAGTCCTCGGGTATGGATCTTGCTATCAATTGAACTGCACCCTCCTCGGGTCATACAGTCACGGGGTTCTGCCTTGGCGACGATTGCTTCACTGAATGCCTCTCTCGGGCTCTTCAACCGCCCTTTGGGACCGTGTTGCCATCATTGCCTTCTTTAAATTCCCATCACATCACTCTAGAGCTCGCTCGCTTCATCCCTCTAAGACACCACGCGTCGTGCTCCTGTGGCTTGCGCGCCAAAACCAAATGTAATTGGATAGTTGGATGTCGACTGAACAATCGCTCCAATCTCGTCCCTGTAACGACTCGGGTTATTTTAACAAGATTGCGCAAATTTATTTTCGCTTGTGTAGCCGCGTCGAACGCGAGGTCAATTGTTATTATAAAATGGGAACCTTTTTTTTCAAGAGATAAGTTGTAGAATAATATAGAATTAACTAGAAAGGTTAAAATTGGAATTTAACAAATTAAATAAATAATCCTAGAAACTTCTATACACATTTTTATATACACACATGCTTATTTCACTCATACACACGTGGAGCACTTATATACACATAAAATTAATACACACACATTTAATAACACACACAAATTGAATAACACACACACACGAAATTGGGGGAAAACAGAACAGAGGGAAAGAAGAAAACAGAGAAAAAAGAGAGAAAAAGATCGAGAGAAGGAAGGAAAGAGAGAGAGAGCGAAATTGAGAGAAGATGAGAATAGGTAGGGGTAGGCGCAGTTCGGTTTGATTCGGTTTTTGCTAAAAATCGAACCAAACTATATCTTACGGTCCGGTTTTTTTACCTTTCAAACCAAACCATTAAATAACGGTTTGGTTCGGATTGAAAATTTTTTAAACCAGCGGTTTACGGATTGGTTCGGTTCGGCTTACGGATTATTCTACTTAAAAAAAATCCATCCACTTAAGTGAAGACAAAAAAAACTAGTCTAGCGAACAAATAGTATGAAGTGCTACGGTGTAAGCTGTGACTCCAGAGAACACATGCACTCAATAGAGGATTGAAAAATGAGACACAATTAACTCTTGTATTTTTTAAAAATTACCTCGAATAATGATGATATATCATTCTAATTAAGAGACAAATCCAACAGCTTACTTTCAAGAATAAACCATAAAACAAAAAATTAAGAATAAAATTATTAAAAATAAATTTAAGAATAAAAGTATTAACAAAAAAATATATTAACAAAAAAATTAAGAATAAAAGTATTAACATACTAATAAAAAGAAAAATGCAAATCTTTTTATAAAAATATATAATTTTTTAATTATAACGGTTCGGTTCGGTTTAACAGGTGCGGTTCGGTTTAGCATCTGAACCGAACTGTAAACCGTTTGGGGTGGACCAATCTGAACCGCAAATCGAACCGTTAGAAAAAAACAGTAAATTCGGTCCGGTTTGTGGTTTGATTCGGTCGGTTTTTTTATCCACCCCTAAGAATAGGAAAAGAGGGACCGAGAGGAAGAAGATGAAGAAGAAGAGAGATTCTGCAATTGGATTTTTGATTTCAGTTATGGACGAGAATTGTAAGTATACTATGGCTATGATTTCCTTGGGTTGATTTTTTTTTCTTTTCTGGTTAGGTGGCAGTGGCGTCTTGGTGGGGAAATTTTGGGGGTTGTTGAGTTTAAGGGTTTTACAAAGAAGTAATTAGATCTATGCTTTTTATTGAGTTGTTAATTTAGATTAATATAATAAAATTGTTAAATGAATCTACTTGGATAGTTCTTGAATGAATAGGCTTTGAGTATGATGAACATGTTAACTGAGAAAATTTCTATGGAGCAATAAGGGGCATGGCCCGAGTAAAAGAGGAATTTGTGTGTTTTGAAGATTTGTTAGTAGGAGCATAGTAATTGAAGTGTTTATGTTGATATTTGATTGAAATTCATGATTTGGTATATGGATCCATTTCCTATAGGCATGACTTAATGTAATTTATAGGTAAGTGGTAAATGTTTCTTTTGATTAGTAAAGTATTCGCATGAGTCAAGTGTCATGTGATAATAATGAAGTATGAATTAATATCTAAAGTGAAATCAGTTTTATGATGACTATTATGTGCAAGTAATGTCTTGAGTATTCGAAATAGTTTAAGGGAGTGAGTGTGTAGGTCATGGCTGAATGTTGAAAGGTGAAACTGTAAGCTTAGATTGTATTGAAAAGTAAGGTATTAAGCACGTATAGTATCATGTAATTTGAGTATTTGTAATGATGGAAAAGCATAAGATGAACTTTACTAATGTATAAGACAAGAATAATTTGTGTAATTGATAAGTTTGTGAAATGCATAAATAAACCCATTGTTGTAGAAGGTGTATTGTATGACTATAAATGATTACCTGGTAATGTAAATGAATGAATAAATTGAATGCATATGTAAAGACATGTGTTTGTTTATGTTAGTTGAGTGTTTATGTATGAGTATAGATTACTTATTGGATTGTTTTATAAGCTATTGATAATATTAGTCACGAAAATAAATTATGCTTTGTTGAAGTAAAAGTGTATGAAGCATACATGGTAGCATTTGAAATATGTGAGTAATGATATAAGTAACCTGTTGATGAATGCTATTATATATAAAATTTAATAGCTTGATCACGAATATATGATGCTATGTGGCACATTAGATTTCATATGTTTATAATATTGTGACAACTTATTTTGTAAGTAAATTTGAGCATGTATGAAAAGAAGAAATAGAATACATATATCATTTAGTTGAAGGAATTCACGAACATATGCATGTACATATATGTTAATATTGATAAGCATATGATTAGGATAAGTGAAAGCATAAGGAATGAGTTCGCATATATGTGTTTTTTTTTTTTTTTTTTTATGATTTTCAGAAATTCATAAAGAAGTTAAAAATATTTTGGAATTTAAAAGTGTTTTAAAGGAAAAGTTTCAGACGTTTTGAAAGAAATGTATTTTAGAAAAGATTTTTACAATTTTGAGATACATATTATGGTTTTATGTTTTTCGGGGCATGAGGGAAAAACTCACCCCATTATTTAACTTGATACAGTTGGAATTGACAGATTCAGAGACATGTGCACATGTAGAGGACTGGGGGGACGGCGATACGTAACGCCCCCAGATCCTAGTTCAGGACTAGGGATGACATATTCCCCGAAATCCTGGTTTCAGAGCTTGGGTGGTAGCATAGATTCGCACCCCCAGTTCTAGTTTGTGGCTTGGGTGTTGGATAATATGACCCATAGCGTCACTATTTGTACAGATCATAGTGTTGTTGTACAAATTAACTATGTGACAAGGAAATTGCACTCTCTCATCATTGTGATTAGATCACCTTAGATATATAAATGAAGATAGGTCCATATGATTAGTTCCTGGATTGAGATGATATGAGACAGTATCAGTCCGCGAAGGATTAATCATTAAATATCCCTAGTCATAGTATTATCGAGACTGGACATCGATAATGCGGAATAGGCTAGTATTGCACTTGTGCGCGTTGTGAGGGCACAACGGCATAGTTCTCATATATTTAAGTATTGGATGCTTATGAAAGTGCGGTAGGAGGTTGTGTTTCACCGATGGTACGGGAAACAGCTTCACTCTGGATAGACCCCCTCGGAATCCCATTGGTAGTATGACCGTGTGTCTATGGGAGTCCGAAATCAGGGTAGGTGTAATTTGGTCTTAACCTGAGACTTGCACCGCTAATGCTTGCGACAATCAATATACTTTTGTTGAGGTCGTCCAGGGCCTGTAACAGGTTCTGTGTATGCCGATACTGAGTATATTGAGAATAGTAGAGTATTGGGTGTGATGTCAAGACGGAAGTATCACTCCAGTCATAGTGGAGATGATGTCACGTAGGATACGGTATTAGTGCTCTTAAGTGCTGCGCGGCCATCGGGGTATTATGACTAGGTCATGTATATCCGATTATAGAGACTAGTTACCAGACATCCGACATGTGCTTCGTACGGGGCAGACACAACTCCAGCCCCAGCCCTAGCATGTGACTATCTGATACTGGATCGAAATACGCAATACTACTGTATACTACGCCTGATACAGATCTATATATTCCTGTAAGAATATTTCCGGAGAATTGGGTAGGCATGGCGTTTTGCTAGAGGCTAACCTTGTCTTGTGAATCGGTGTAGACGTGGTACGAGGTACTTACGTGTTCGGATAGTCCGACGACCCGATTTACTGCCAACATATCTGGGGATCTCATGGGTCGCTTCCAAAGATTCACCGATGATGTATGACTCGCACTTTAATTAATCTGGGATTAATTCAATGAGAGAGAAAATTAATCTGGGATTAATTACGGAGATATTTTATCTGGGATAAAATATCGTCTAAAGAGAGAGAATGATTAATTTGGAATTAATCGGGTAAATTAATATATTCGATATATTAGACGATATTGGATTTCGACGCGGAATTAATTGGATTTTGATTCGGGCGAACGAATTAATTTAGAATTAATTCGTTAGCGACGTGAATAGTGAATTCGCTAGGCGTAATCATTTAATTACGACGCAACGGAAAATTCGCTAATTAGGAATTAGCGAACCCGAGCCCGAGAGTGATTGCGAGCGCATTCGTATTTCGAATTCGAGTGCGGCAACGCAAGTCACATCATACGTCAAATCATTCGTCACTCAAGCGTCAAATCAAACGTCACTTTAGTGATGTGATTGATTGATGTGATTGATTGATTGAAAAGGCAACTTGTCACTTGAGTGATGTAAGTTGTTGGAATAGTTGGTGGAATAGTTTTAGTTGTTGGAAAGAATACCTTGACTTTTTGAAAGGGAAAATATTGGTAAATCATTTAATAATTTTGGAAATTATATAAAGTATATTTGATATACTTATTACCAACTAATAAACACTTTTCCTCTCCATCCTTTTCTCTCTAGCTCACGCCCAAAGGGCCAAATAGAGCTCACTGGTTTGCTGAAAAACGTGAGCAGTGGGAGGCCATTTTGGATGATTTTTGTGGCAAAAATCATGGTGCTAGCACACTTAGAAGTTATACGAAGGTGATAGGGAAACTTACCCACGAGCCGGGAATCGTTCGACGAAGATTCGAAGCTCAAAATCTCAGCTCAAAATCGAAATTCTGAGACAGTTAACTGCTGCTGTTTGGCGCCACTTTGGAGGAGCAAAATCGTTTTTGTTCTTCATCAAATCGTCTCAACCGATCGATGTGAGTATTCCGCAACTCCTTTGATATGTATTTCACACTTTATCTGCTTGTTTGATGATCTTGGGACCTAGATAATTACCAACAATGGTATCAGAGCCTTGGTTCAAGCATGAAACTTTTAGGGCTTAAAATTGGGTAAATTGATTTTGAGCATGATTTGGTTAAATTGTTTGATTGAGCATGTTTAAATGATGTTTAATGATGATTGATTGGATCAATTTGTTGAAATTGTGATTGGATCAAATTCCCCAAAAATTCCATGTTGGCCGAATGTATAAGGAATTTTGGAAAATTGGAATTTTTTCATTTTGATTCATTGGATGAGTTGTAATGATGTTGGATGATGTTAATTTGAAATTAATTGGATTGAATTTTGAATTGAACAATAATCCTCAAAATTTCCACCTTGGCCGAATGGTATATGCCCTTTAATGTCTTGGAATTTTAATTTTTAATAATTGGATGTATTGGAAATCATTCAAGAAGTTAATTCGATGTCGATTGTGGAATTAATTGGATTGAATTCGAATCGGACAAAATTATCTCCCTTGGCCGAGACTTAGAAGCATGTTAAATGGGTTTGATTTTTCATTAATGTGTTGGACATGTAATAATGATGTAAAGCATGATTAATTGGACTAATTTGATGTTTAGGAAAAAATATTTAGGTGATTAATCATGATATACACTTTAGGTAATTAAATTGGAAATTTGGAATTGATAATTTAATTATTTGGGCCTTTAAATGGATTTGAGCTTATTATGTTGTAATTGGGCTTATTGGGCTTTGTTGTACAAAGTTGGGTTTAGGCAAATTGGATTGGATCCAATTGGGCCAAAACTGTTCCATAAAGCCCACAATGCGACTTAATGAACCTTTAAAGTTTAAATTAGGCCTAATGGGCCAAGATTGATTTATGGGCTTATGGGGTAAATCCGGATTGGATTTTGGTTATTCGGTTTGACCCGAGTTGACCAAAAGTCCACGCCTTAAGAAATCAATTAAAAGCCCATTGGACTTTAATTGAATTGACGTTGGACGTTAATCGGTCTTTGAGACGCGTTACGATTAAATTTGGAATTTAAGTCGTAAAAGGTTTAGTAAAAGTGTAATATTTAATTTGGAATTAAATAGTGAGTTAGTATTAATACATATTAAATTGGATTTAATGTTGTAGTTTAATTTAATTCGAGAATTCGTACTTTGAGTACTTATTCGTAAACGAGTTTGACTCACACAAAATCAAATCGATGTTTGAACATTGGATGATCACTAATTATCAGATTAATTAATTTGATTAGATTGATTGATAACATGCTTGTGTGAATACAATGGTTGTGATGAATGAATAATGTATATCAGATGGATATTAGTCCGGGTGGGGGCAATTTTGGAAATTATTGTAATAATTTGATTTATTAAATTGGACCTGCGTGTCCAGCCTTATCACCTCTATTCTCTTTGTATTTTCTTCTCACCTATTCCCCTCAATGTAAATGAGGTTTCTTTAGAAGTGTAGTGTAACGGGTAGAGTAATACAAGTGCTAGCTTGAGTGAGAAAGGGAGAGATTTGATCTAGGTCAATATGTTAATTATCCATCAGCATATCATTATTATTTATTTCATATGCGCTTTATTAAGTATTTAGAATGCATGTTTAAGGGTGTATGATGATGAGACCTTAATGAAGATAATTAAATTGGTAGCCAATTTACACGTGAAGAACCCTCATCAAATATCATGCGTCTTTTCCTTCCATGAGTGATTCTTACTCAAGATCCTAGATTGGCATGGGTTGTTGGCCAAAGTCAAGCCCTTGTCCGTCGAAGATGTGTTTGAATCACGATGCTTTGTTTCATATTGATGTCTTGTCCAAGTTGTGGTTTGTTGGCCAAGTCAAGACCACTTCTTGTCCAACGACATTGATTACGAAGCTTCCATGGTCAATGGGTCCACGCTTGACTGGGATCACTAGGTTTGTTGTGCAAAGCCAAGGCCTAGTTGATTCAGAGGAAAAATGGTAGGGTATATATTCGATATATAGGCATATATAAGATATATGTTTTCAGGACTTGGATGTCCACCTACTGGATCTAGGAATTGGATGAGATCCAATTGATCTTCGAGATCTACCTAGTTTTTAATTATCATACAATTTGTTGGCCAAAGTCAAGATTGTGTGATACTTTAACGGGATCCTAGCCACCTAGGAAACACGGTTTCCCGAGTACTCGACAGAGGGTTAGAGGCTCGACGAAAAATAGTGGGAGGCAAGAATTGAATTTGTAATATTCGTTCAATTACTCGCAATACGCGCTCATTCAAATTATTCGTCGTAATATAAAAGTATTAGTTGGACTAATATTAATGTTGTTTTAATTATATAGTTGGACTATATTCAAACAAATTCAATAAAATAGTTGATTTTATAATTTGATTATAGTAATCAATATAAGAATTAATATTATAGTTGATTAAATATTGGATTATTGTAATCATTATAATAAATAGTACCTCAAATAATGATTAAATAGTTGGACTATTAAAATCAAAATAATATTGAAAGATTGGACATTTAAATATTTAATGGTTTAATTTTCAAATTGGGAATTAAATTTCAGGATGGTCCTGGAAATATATAATAAGTTACTTTATTTGATAAATAACATATTATGCCTAAGCCTAGAATTAAGCAAATAGTAGAGCATAATCTTTGGAAGATTTATGTGATGATGACTTAAAGTGCTTAATTCATTATACTTGTTATAAATCTATGTTTAGATTTAAGAAGTATAAAATTGCAATTTATAATTCTTGGAAAATTAATTGACTATTCTAGAGGTGAAAAGTCAAAGTTTGCAATTGGGCATGTAGCACAAGGTGCACATTTTTCAATATTCTAAAACCCAAGGCTTGGCCAAAAGTTTGTGAAATATTGAAAAGGATAATTGACATATCCCAAATGACTACCATTTGGATGGCAGACACGAAGGAATTAAAGAAAGGGCAAGGCTCTTACTTTAAAAAAATGATTGTCAAAGTTATGTTCACTACTAGTATGAAATTAGATTTTAAATACTTAGTGTGGTACATAAAATATATGTATTGATGTTCAGAATCTGCTTTGAGCAGGATACTGACTTCAAGATGAGATTGCTCTGCGAATCGGAAACGGGACGAAAGTCTCTGTTTCGACCGTAGATACCTAAGTTTAGGAACTACCCTTCGGGTGTGTACTTAAATTAGGAACTGTTATAATATAACTAGTTTGACTAGAGACATTATCTCTATATCAGTGTTTAATCCATTATGGATAAACCTTTATATTCTAGAACACTAAGTGTTTCATTATATAAAGATGATACTGAGATAAACACATCAGATGCGAATAACAGAATTTATATTTTGAATATAATTAAAATCTCAAACATATAAAATGACAAATAAATAGCTCAAACTTATTTGATCAATAGAGACTTATTTGTGGCATTGTTGTCTGGGACACAATTAAAGAAGACTCGTATATCCGCACTTTTGAAGAGTGGGTACTAGGACTAATTTGATTATTCAAATAAAGTCTACGAATCTAGTTATTAGGTAAAGCACCTAAAACACTATTTACTTGGTAATAGTGTGGAAAGCCACTGATCTGTTAGCCCTATTCATGGTGAAGTTAGTGGGCCCATATCTAGCTAGGCTAGATGTGAACATGAATATTTCGTGACCTTAACGGATGTGGCATCACGTTGTGGTTATGTGTTTCTTTTGAAGAACCAGATCGGAAACTATTGAAGTTTCGACACGAAGTAAATAAACAGATCGGCTATAGTATTATTATTCCGCCACGATAAGACCGTAATGGAAAATACTTAAGCAGTAGTTTCATACGTACATGAAAGAGTATGGTATTCTTTCAGATGAGGACTCCTCCCGAGACACGTCAGTTTGACGATGTGTCCAAACTAAAAACCGAATTTTGTTGGACATGATAAGGTTTATCACGAGTCGCTCTGAGCTATCATTTCCTTCAATAGGATATGTATTAACAGTGCAAAACTTATTTAGAATAAGGTTCCATATAAATCTGTTTGACAGATATCATATAGGATATGAACAGGAAAGAAACGAGGTTTCTCATTCTTGATAATTTGGGTATGCCAGGCATAACGTTTGGATGATACCAAACTAAAAGACCCAAATTGGATAAGTGCCAATATAGGTTATCCTAAGGGAAACCTAAGTATAGTACTTGTAAATCTCACATGAGAACAATGTGATTGTTGCTCACCATGCGGTTTTCCTGAGAGGAATACCGATATGCAGTGGTCAGTGGGAGGATAGTGATACTCGATAAAAATCGGAGTAATACTATCAAGGCATGAAGTCCTTAATGGAACACAAATAGTTCATCTATGATGAATCTATACCATTAATCTTCAGATACACAAGAAACTAGTAGATCAGATAGAGTCAGAAAAAAACCTAGGGTATGGGTTTCTGATCTCACCCCATAAAGATGTCAATCTTATGGAGGTGTACCATCCTACTACGTTTTGAGGAGTGATACGAGGTATCGACTCCCTATTATGGCAAAAAGCCATGAGTCCAAAATGGATTCCATGTATAACAACTATTGTTGGATACTAGTTGTTGTACCGCAAGGCATTGTGCCTATTGGTACTGTAAACGTCTTCAAGGAAGACATACATGGATGGCAACATACCAACTTACAAAGCTAGGCTTTTGATGGAAGGTATCGTTATCAACATTATGTTAAACGGTTCAACCTTTTACCTGTTGCCATGGTAAATCCATTTTGAAGATGCTTGTTAATAACTGCATATTTCATTTATGAAATGTGTCAGTTAAAGATCAAAATCGCCTTCCTGAAAAGGAAACCTTTTGGAGGATGCTTACAACATCATGATGATTTTGTATAACCGACAAACAAGGTTTGCGGGTTATTCGATCCATGTTTGGATTAATGCAAGCATAAGGTTCTTGGAACTGTCTTTTGAAATAATCATAATGGTTTATGATTTGACTCAAAATGAATAATTCTTGTGTATATAAGGAGGTTAGTGGGAGAGCGCACTGACAGTGAAATTCCAATAAAGCAATTGGTGAAAGCTTGGCTTTCATAGATATTCTTTCATAGAAATCTCCGTAGAATTCTGGGGAGTAACAACCTTTATTCAAGGAATAAAGATCTACTAGGATAGATTTGGAGTTGTTAACACTCTCTGGAAATTGTACATTTAAAATGTACTTGATATGGTGTCTCATACGCTTTGAGCATATGGAGTCACAATCAGGACAATCCAAGTGATAGTCACTGGATTGAAGTTAAGGAAATCTATTAGTATCTTAGAGAACTAAAGATGTTGTCTAAAACTATGGAGAAGGAGAACTTGAAGTGACTGGGATCACTGCTGCAAGTTTCCAAACAGTTAAATACTACGGTACTATAAAGTTTAAATAACGGGACATTGAGCTGGAAATCTTCCGAGCAAGATACTGTTGCCGAATAAACAACAAATGCGGATTATTGCTGCGGCTGAGGCAGCAATAAAAGCCATTTCGGTCGATAATAAATCTAATTAGATTAGATATAGTTCTGTTAGCAGCTGAGCTAGGCGTCAGCACAGGCTAAAGAATTAAAGGTCTCATCGACGATCCATATATATACTTCTATATTCATCTGATTTGTTCGGATCATACATCGTGGTGATGTGGTGATCGTATAAATCGCGTCAGACGATAATCATGGAAATCCACTGACGGAAACCTTTTCTCAGCAATTTGAGCGAACAGTACATAGTTCGGGTGTACGACACTTGAGTGACTGGCTATGTGCCAAGTGGGAGATTGTTGGATAATATGACCCATAGCGTCACTATTTGTACAGATCATAGTGTTGTTGTACAAATTAACTATGTGACAAGGAAATTGCACTCTCATCATTTGTGATTAGATCACCTTAGATATATAAATGAAGAGAGGTACATATGATTAGTTCCTGGATTGAGATGATATGAGACAGTATCAGTCCGCGAAGGATTAATCATTAAATATCCCTAGTCATAGTATTATCGAGACTGGACATCGATAATGCGGAATAGGCTAGTATTGCACTTGTGCGCGTTGTGAGGGCACAACGGCATAGTTCTCATATATTTAAGTATTGGATGCTTATGAAAGTGCGGTAGGAGGTTGTGTTTCACCGATGGTACGGGAAACAGCTTCACTCTGGATAGACCCCCTCGGAATCCCATTGGTAGTATGACCGTGTGTCTATGGGAGTCCGAAATCAGGGTAGGTGTAATTTGGTCTTAACCTGAGACTTGCACCGCTAATGCTTGCGACAATCAATATACTTTGTTGAGGTCGTCCAGGGCTGTAACAGGTTCTGTGTATGCCGATACTGAGTATATTGAGAATCGTAGAGTATTGGGTGTGATGTCAAGACGGAAGTATCACTCCAGTCATAGTGGAGATGATGTCACGTAGGATACGGTATTAGTGCTCTTAAGTGCTGCGCGGCCATCGGGGTATTATGACTAGGTCATGTATATCCGATTATAGAGACTAGTTACCAGACATCCGACATGTGCTTCGTACGGGGCAGACACAACTCCAGCCCCAGCCCTAGCATGTGACTATCTGATACTGGATCGAAATACGCAATACTACTATATACTACGCCTGATACAGATCTATATATTCCTGTAAGAATATTTCCGGAGAATTGGGTAGGCATGACGTTTTGCTAGAGGCTAACCTTGTCTTGTGAATCGGTGTAGACGTGGTACGAGGTACTTACGTGTTCGGATAGTCCGACGACCCGATTTACTGCCAACATATCCGGGGATCTCATGGGTCGCTTCCCAAAGATTCACCGATGATGTATGACTCGCACTTTAATTAATCTGGGATTAATTCAATGAGAGAGAAAATTAATCTGGGATTAATTACGGAGATATTTTATCTGGGATAAAATATCGTCTAAAGAGAGAGAATGATTAATTTGGAATAATCGGGTAAATTAATATATTCGATATATTAGACGAAATTGGATTCGACGCGGAATTAAAATTGGATTTTGATTCGGGCGAACGAATTAATTTAGAATTAATTCGTTAGCGACGTGAATAGTGAATTCGCTAGGCGTAATCATTTAATTACGACGCAACGGAAAATTCGCTAATTAGGAATTAGCGAACCCGAGCCCGAGAGTGATTGCGAGCGCATTCGTATTTCGAATTCGAGTGCGGCAACGCAAGTCACATCATGCGTCAAATCATTCATCACATCAAGTGTCAAATCAAATGTCACTTTGAGTGATGTGATTGATTGATGTGATTGATTGATTGAAAAGGCAACTTGTCACTTGAGTGATGTAAGTTGTTGGAATAGTTTTAGTTGTTGGAAAGATTTACCTTGACTTTTTGAAAGGGAAAATATTGGTAAATCATTTAATAATTTTGGAAATTATATAAAGTATATTTGATATACTTATTACCAACTAATAAACACTTTTCCTCTCCATCCTTTTCTCTCTAGCTCACGCCCAAAGGGCCAAATAGAGCTCACTGGTTTGCTGAAAAACGTGAGCAGTGGGAGGCCATTTTGGATGATTTTTGTGGCAAAAATCATGCTGCTAGCAAACTTAGAAGTTATACGAAGGTGATAGGGAAACTTACCCACGAGCCGGGAATCGTTCGACGAAGATTCGAAGCTCAAAATCTCAGCTCAAAACCGAAATTCTGAGACAGTGGACTGCTGCTGTTTGGCGCCACTTTGGAGGAGAAAAATCGTTTTTGTTCTTCATCAAATCGTCTCAACCGATCGATGTGAGTATTCCGCAACTCCTTTGATATGTATTTCACACTTTATCATGCTTGTTTGATGATCTTGGGACCTAGATAATTACCAACATTGGGGGATGGTGATACGTAACACCCCAAGACCACCAGTTTCAGGGCAGGTATGGCATGCTTTGGGGGACGGCGATACATAACGCCCCAATGGCATGGATTTGCATATCTGGCTCTAGGGCGTATGGAGGGACATCGATACATAACTCCCCCAAGCGTCATTTTTTCCGCAGACAGTCAGATATCAGATTTTCAGTTAACAGTTTTCAGAGATACCGATTTCAGATAGAGATTTCAGTTTTCAAAGAGATTTTCTGGAAATAAAAAGTAAAATAGAGTTTTCAGCAAAAAGTTTTCAGAAAGAGTTTTTAGAAAGAAGTTTTCAGAAAAGAGTATTTCAAAAAAGGTTTTCAAGTATTATAGAAGCATGGCATGTTAAAGTAGAGCTTAATTTACAAATTGTGCATATAAATCATACATTTAGATAATATTTGAGTTATTTATATCTTATACTAATGCATGATAGCATTATTACATTTATATGCATATGTGATTGAGATTGGTATGAATTGTATGTTTACACAAGAGAAACCTTTTGTGGGTGGTAGTGTATGACAATATGATTACATATACATGTATATATGGTTGATCTATATTTAATAGAAAGAATATTTTATAAATCTGATTTGATGATATTTCAATGAAATAAAAGAAAGATAATTATAATAAATGTCCGAACTAGAACTAGCAAAGAGTAAGTAGATAAGTATTGAAATATCAGAGTAGCGCAGCGAAAACATGATAAGACTTGACTTAGTGAAATAAGGATATGGATGTTGAATGTAAATAGAAAACACGATTTAAAGTTTATGTATGAATAGTTAGAGAAACTGGTAACAATTAATAAGTTTGAAAATTGGATAAGATTTTATAGTTAATTCAGACTTGGTAATTATGTGTATGATCATATAAATAACTCAGATTATTAATAGAATAAGATTCAGCCTTTGCATGTATTTGGCGCTCAACGAATGAGCATAGTTACTTACTGAGTCTTATGATTCATTACCCAACAGTGTTTGAGGTTTGCAGGTTGGTGACCTGATTGGTCGACCACAGTTATCAGAGCTTGAGGAGCCGGATATCAGAGTTGCAGTCAGCCAGTCACCAGATCTTGGGAGCATAAGTCGTGTATAGTCTAGTTGCAAAGAAATTGAGTTGTATAAGTTTAATTGTAAAAGTTTTTGTTTATATGTATTTTCGGGCATGGAGCTCATTTGTATTGTGTCTTGAGTTCATTATTTTAGTGTTATATAATGTGTTGGGCCCTATATGTTGTATGGTGGTGCTGGACTTTGATCCAGGTTGCATGACTTTTAGCAGAGGTCATGCCGAAATTTCATCAAAATCAGAGGCTTATGGAGGCATGATTAGCATGTCTCCTGCCGGTAGCATCATGGCTTAGGCTGGATGTTACAGTCCCTTTCTTTGAAATTCAACCGATGAAATTCTTGCTACACGTGGCACTGATCTGGGTCACTTGTCTTTAATCGAACGACCCGTATCTGCCCGAGCTGCCTATATAGAGGACCATTGTACTCCATTTAACTTTTTAGCAAATTCATCTTCTTTAAAGAGCTCCAAAGCCCCTCTCGTTACCTGCAACATTGGTCATTCGCCGTCTTCCTCAACATCTCAGAATCTTCTTCCGATCCAAACAAGTAAGTTCTTCTCTGAACACCATTCTCTTTACTCTACGTCTGTCATTTTATGCTGATTGAATGTTTGCGCATGTGTTCTGGTTTTCTAGGATTTTTGTGGGGATTGCGATATGAGAGTGGGCTTCTTTATGTGGATATATGTATGTCGTTTACACACAGGGGGTGAGTATACTCTTTCTAGGTTCGTAGGGCATAAAATGCATTTGTTTCTGCTTTTCTGGATACAATTCATATGTTTGTGCTCGAAAACTTACTATTCCGCCATTATTAGGGAATTTAGAGCTTTTTTAGCGTCAGCTATTTGATAGGGATGAAGGTTGCGACCTTCTTTCTTTTAACATGCTCTACTGACTGAAAATGTGAACTAACCTTCCGCCTCGAGTCCTTCCCTGTCAGGAATGTCAGACACTGAATTCTCCTCTGTTACTCATCTCGAGGTCATGACTTATGCCCCGCCTGCTTACACAATCTTCCATAACTCAGGATCCAAGAGTCTCGAGGACCTCGACACGACCCTGACCCTTTCTGAAGAGGAAAACCAGTCTTATCATAGACGGGTACCTCGACCTGAGCCCAGTCGCAATCTCATTGACTATATACATATCTGGAAATGGATTGGGCCTCCACGATCACTGAGGCCGATTTTGACAACTTGAGGGAGAGATTCGCCATCCTAAAAGACATTCAATTAGAAGTCCCAGCCTTATTTGAGCATGCGAGCCGACCCGAGGTGGGTGCAATGGCATTGTGCTCGATCTTCTTTGACATAGGACTACAGTTTCCCATTCAAGGTTATTTCGTGAAGATGATGTCTTCAATGCACTTAGCCCCCTGCCAGCTGAATCTGAATAGTTGAAGGATCTTGGCCGGGCTATATGTAATCTGGAACTGTGCCAGGTTGGGAGAGCCATCCTTCACTGAACTGAAGAGGATGTATCGGCTGGATGCCAACCCCAAAGAATACAAGGGTTGGTTTTACGTTTCTTCTCACGCTGGGGTTCCACCCTTTATCACCATCTCCCGAACACCAATAAAAATTTCAAGGATAGGTGGTTCTAGGCCATTGGCCCCTGTGGGTGGCAGCAATTGGTTGAAGGCAAACTTGTTATTGTCCCCTATGTCTTCACAGACGGAGTTAATGACCCGAATTCCTAGTTCACTTTTACTGACTTCAATAGATTTACTAACTTATGAAACCTTTGCAGCTTGTTGGAGGGATCTCCCTAAGGTTCACTATGAAATCTGAGCCAGAGTAAGGAGGGCCGCTGAATTCAGAGGTCACTACCGAGACCTTATCAATTCTTCCACCCTTGTCGACTTGGGCCTCATCCCGAGCAGTCCATCCCCCTATCTGAGGCAGACTGGTAGGTCCCAACTGACTCATTATCTCATTATTTGCTGCCTTAAATCCTTTTTTTCTAGTTTTAACCCTTCTTATGTTCTAACTGTTTCATTCTCCGCAAGAATGTCCAGTTCAAGAACTCCAAAGCAACGCGTCACAGAACTGCTGCGGGATGCACATGGCGGGTCTGGTTTTGCCCGATCTCGAATGTCTACCCCAATTTCACCATAGGCTAAACAGAAGTCTACGCACTCAGCTATTGCACTGCCTGGGTCCTCCAGGGCCCCGTAAATCGCCATTGTCTTTGTCTCTTCAGTCCAAGTTTCCATTACCCCTCCCCGACCATCCAAGAAATGTCTACATCAGATCGGGGGAGATAACCCAAGGATCTCGAGGAAGCTCCAAACAGAGTATCAGCAGCCCAAAAGGGAAAATCCTTTACTGTTTCTCATCATCCCGAGGAGTGCCCCCAATCCTCGGGGTCAACAACCTCACCGAGGATGTGAGGGAAAAATAGGCCCACCTCCTTCCAGCAATCAACTATATGGCCGAAACCATGACACTTGAACGGGCACGGTCCCGCGGGACTTTTCCCCCGAGGAAATCATCAATATGACCTGTCAACTTCACGCGGAGGTAACCGAACTTCCCTTTCATAACTGGCTCCCTTTTTACTTAACCATATTAAACTCATTTTTTCACTGCTACAGTTTTTTGGGGCTTTGGGTGGCAATACGGGTAAACGCAGCGGAACGCGGAAAATCAAAATTTTCCGATTTCAATAATTTTTCTTGGGTAATTAAAATAAAATAATTTATTTCAATTACTCAATACTTAAAAACTGAAATTTTTACCCAAAAATTAAATTTTTCAGTAATTACCATTTAGCCCAAAATTGTCAATTTAGTCCAAAATTGTCAAATACAATTCTAATTGATTTCAAATCAATCCCAAAATGATTTATACATGTCAAATACATGAAAATATAATTTAAAACTCAATGAAACCGAATTTTCAAAATTTTCCCCATGGTCCCTAAACTTTCAAGAATTTGCAATTTGGTCATTTTTGTTCAAAACATGTCAAGATCAAATCCAAAAATTCCCAAATTTAATATACTTCATTTATACATAAAATTTAATCACATATATGAAAATTCCCAAATTTGGTGAAGGTTAAAAACCCTAATTTTATAATTTCACAAATGAACAAAATTAACACCAAATTAATTAAATTCAATACTTTAATTCAATTCCCACAACACCAAACAAGCCTCCCCATTATGAAACGACTCAAGAAAAATTCTAGGTCAATCATGAGTGGCTAAGTAACTCTAGAATGGCAACTAACCATCAAATGGCAAAAAGAAAGCTTAATAAAAAAATTTAAGCATTCTAATTCAATTTACATGCTTCCATCATTCATCCAAGTTCCCAATCATCAAAACACATCCATAAGAAAGTAGAGAAGAAACTAAGCTACACATGTTGAAGCTTATGATCTTAGAAACAATTTTCAAAAAGAAAGTAAGAAAAACCTTACCAAATTTCCAAAAATGCAAGCTTTTCTTCTTTCTTTCTCTTTTCCTCTCTTTCTCACTTTGTATTTTATTTTCTATGGTTATTAGATTGTGAAACAAGAAAGAAAAAAATGGCTTTTATAATTTCCCTAAATGATCGAATTATAAGGAAAAAAATAATGGTCATATTTTAAAATTTTATTTCAATAATTGGAAAAAGATTTAATGAATATTTGTGGTTATAAATCATTAATCAAATTAATGTTTATCACAAACATCCAATAAAATTATGCCAAATAAAACCAATCAAAATTGGCCACTTTATCCAATTAAAAAAAAGCCATTAAGTTTACTTAATAAAGTAAACTAGATATTTAATATTTAATTAATTTAATTATTTAACATTTAAATAATCAAATAATTATATACAAATATCTTAAATATATGTATTATATTTACATTAAATAATCAAAATACATATATTAATAATAAATATCAAATATCACAATTCGACATTTAATAAATGACCAATAAGATCTCAAAAGCATGTATCTTCGTTTAACCGTTAAATGACTTATAAATAATCACTATTATTTATAAAAATTACCCTAGTGCCCTACGAGTATATCTCATTAGTGAGACTCTCTAGGTTCAGACATATCGGTCATGAAATCCAATTTCGTGCCCATAATCTACCCACCCGTAAATTATGACAAACACAGATAAAATCTCTGAACCATACATGTCGAGGTAACTGCATACGTATAATCCTTCCGTCACAGGTATCCGATTATCCCAGAGATATAGATATAAACGTCAAATCTCTTTAGGTATAATTCCATCTTGATACGCACATGATATCCTGAGGATCAGTCCACACCCAACGAATAGGCGGAGATCTGATCTAAATAGATCGGTGACGTGACTGCCATCAAAGTGTATAGGATGCCTCATACATCCACAGTGGTATCTCAAGTTGAAGGACCACTATGCTCACTCAACCAGAGAAGATTGTTATTGACGTTGGTGTACCATCTATTAAGAATCTTCAGTGAGTCGTTCAGTATTTATCGGATATAAACACCTACGTGTCTATACGAGTCTCCCGAGACTCATGGTTTATTGAGAAACCATTAGAATCCAACATTCCAATATACGACACATACCGGTCTCAGTGGGTTTACTTACTGACCAAGTAATTGTAAACCTTGACCAAGAACAGTTAAAGAATGATACTGTTATGATATTGCTCAATGTCAGTTGCGACGCTTTTGCAACTGTATCATAACCAATCACTCTATGGTCATTTACGTCTTTACCATATACTAAAAGAATTTATATTATAGGAACTGTTTATTTTATTCATTAATAAAATATATACAAGAGTATTTACAGGGAAATATATAAGAAATTGGTGCTCAGAACACCACCCTAACAAAATCTCTCACTTGCTCTAGTGTCAATATCGATTGTATCTAATACCCATAGACTCCACATGCTTATCAAATAACTTCGGAGGTACGGCCTTCGTGAGCGGGTCTGCTACATTATCTTCACTAAGAAATTTGCACACGATATTATCATCTCGCGACACAATCTCTCGAATGATGTGGTACTTTCGTTCCACATACTTTGATTTTTTATGCGCCCTCGGTTCTTTTGCTTGCGCAATGGCACCAGTATTATCATAGTATAACAGAATCTCATTCTCGATACTTGGGACAACTCCCAAATCTGTGATAAACTTCTTAAGCCAAATAGCTTCTTTTGCAGCTTCAGAAGCAGCAATATATTCTGCCTCTGTGGTGGAATCAGCTGTAGACCCATGTTTGGAACTTTTCCAACAAACTGTACCTCTGTTAATGGTAAATATGAATCCTGATGTAGCTTTCTATCATCGGGATCCGATTGGAAATCAGAATCTGTATACCCATTAACATGTAGTTCATTTCCTCCATATATGATAAACTTATCCTTAGTACCTTTAAGATACTTCAAGATATGTTTAACGGCCATCCAATGGTCATTTCCTAGATTGGACTGATATCTACTAGTTACACTAACCGCGTAGCTAATATCAGGCCTCGTACATAACATGTCATACATAATGCTACCCAAACATAAAACATAAGGCTGATTAGACATTCTAATCTTCTCATCTTCTGTTTACGGATACATCTTCTTCGTAAGATGAATGCCATGTCCGAACAGTATATTTACTGTCTTACAGTTTGCAAAATTGTACCGTTCTAAGATCTTATCTATGTACGTCGAATGGGATAACCCAATAAGCTTCCTTTCTCTATCCCATAGAGCTTTATACCAAGATATAAGAAGCTTCACCCAGGTCCTTCATGGAGAAATTCTTACAGAGGTAAGCTTTAACGCCTTGCATCATTCCCAATGATTAGGATGTCATCGACATAGAGAACCAAAAATACTATCATACTCCCACTGACCTTCTGGTATACACAGGATTCTTCCGTATTCTTGAGAAAACCAGACAATCTAATAATCTCGTCGAATCGAAGATTCCAACTTCGCGAAGCTTACTTAAGTCTATAAATGGACTTCTTAAGCTTACAAACCATGCCTAAGGTTTCGCTGGATACAAAACCCTCATGCTGTTCCATATAGATTTTTCATCAAGAAACCTATTTAGGAAAGCCGTTTTGACATCCATTTTCCAAATCTCATAATCATGGTAAGCAGCAATAGACAATAAAATCCTTATAGACTTAAGCATCGCAACTGACGAAAAAGTTTCATCGTAGTCGACACCAGGTCGCACTGCATGTAACTTTAGCTACCAGTCTGGCCTTAAAGGTTTCAACCTTTCCGTCAGGCCCACGCTTCCTTTTGTAAACCCATTTACTACCAATAGGAACAATTCCTTCAGGAAGCGGAACCAAGTCCCAAAACTTGATTCTGATGCATAGATTCTAACTCTGATTTCATGGCCTCTTGCCACTTCACGGAGTCGATGTACAACATCGCTTCTCTATAGGTGTAATGGTCAGTCTCTTCAATTAAGAGAACATCTAGATTATTTTCTTGTATCAAATACAAGCGTTCAGGAGGTCTAGACACTCTTTGGGACCTACGGAGTGTGTGTGTTGAAGGCTCTTCATCTATTTGAACTTCAGGTTCCTCCAATGGTTTGTTGGTTTCAGGTTGTACTTCATCAAGTTCAACCTGTCTATGATTACCTCATTCAGACAAAAATTCTACTTCTAGAAATTTTGCGAAGCGAGCTACGAACACATTTCGATGCTCGGTATCATAGAACAAATATCCTTTCGTATTTGAAGGATATCCAACAAACCTAAACTTTTACCCTCGAGGCGAAAGCTTATCTGGCTGAGCCATCCTGACATAGGCAGGACAACCCCAAATCTTAACATAATTAAGATTCAGTTTCCTACCAGTCCATATCTCATATGGAGTTGTAGGAACAACCTTGGAAGGAATCTTATTCAAAAGATGAGCATCAATTAAAAAGCATATCCCCATAAGTAATAGAGCAAATCTGTAAAACTCAACATCGATCGAATCATATCCAGTAAAGTCCGATTTCTCATTTCGGACACTCCATTGTTCTGTGGAGTACCCGGAGGAGTATATTGAGTGAGAATCACATTCTCCTTTAAATAATCGGTGAACTCACCACTCATATATTCACCGCCTCGATCAGATCGTAGACATTTAATATATTTACCAGTATATTTTTCCACTTCATTTCAGAATTCTTTGAACTTTTTAATGGTTTCCGATTTCTGTTTCATCAAATAAACATAACCATACCGTGACAGATCATCGGTAAAGGTAACGAAGTAGGAAAAACCATTATGAGTAGTGTGACTCATGGGACCACATACATCAGAATGTATTAGTTCCAATAAGTCAGCGGCTCGGTGTCCTACACCCGAAAATGGGGCTTTGGTCATTTTACCCCGAATGCAAGATTCACTAGTTGGATAAGGTTCAATGGTAAGATCATGTATCAAACCATTCCTAACCAACTGGGTTAGGCGTTTCACGCCTATATGACCCAACCTCATATGCCACAGTTCAATATTATTTATATCAGATACTTTACGTTTATTAATACCAGCATTAAAGATATCTTGTGAGGTATGCAAAATGTAATGACCATGCTCATTTGGACAAACAATGATCTGAACATTATATCTATCATATAAATATAAAGAACGATTCTTAATATTTACATTATATCCTTCAGTATCTAATACAAAAAGTGATATAATGTTCGCAACATATCCCGGTTCAAAAAAGCAGTCATGTAATAAAAGGCTCCCACTGGGTAGGGGAATCTCGCATAAGCCCACATCAACTGCATCCAGAGAGTCGCCACTCCCAAAACGCAATTGCATCTCCCCAGATTTTAGCCGTCTACTTTCCTTCAGCACCTGCAACGAATTGCAAATGTGAATTGGACAATCAGAATCTAAAATCCAACTGCACGACATAACTCACAAGCTAATGAGATATCAATAATGGGAAAAATAAAAGTACCTGAAGTAGATTCTATTTCCTTTTTTATCTGAGCCATGTAATTAGGACAGTTCCTCTTCCAATGGCCGATCTTGCTGCAGTGGTGGCATTTATCTTCGGCAACTCTATTGGGTTTAGCTATCTTACCATGTGGTGGAAGATTTGTACCCTTCTTTTTCTTCATTTCTTTTTCTTCTCCCTTTCTATTTTGATTGGGAGGAAACAGAAAGAGCAGTGGGTTTTGAGGACAGTCGGTACTCTCTTCTTCAGATCTTCCTCCACAGTTTGCAGCATCTTATGTAGCTTCTGGTAAGAACAACTAATCCCATTCATATTGAAATACATCACAAATTGGCGATATGATGGTGGGAGAGATCCAAGTATGACACTTCGTCCTAAAGTGTCATTGAGAGGGAAATTATAGCACCTCAACTGTTCGATCAAATCAATCAGATGAAGCACGTGAGGACTCACAACCTGTCCCTCTTCCAATTTTGCATGGAACAGTTCCATTACAATTTTATGAACAGAGACCCGTTCTTGGTTCATAAAGGACTCTCGCAGCCGCGTCATCATAGTATATGAGTCAGGCAATCCAAAATATTGCCTCCTAAGCTACGGTGCCAAGGAACTGAGAATATATGATTTGACTCTTCTATCATCATCTCTTCACTTTTGGAGAGTCTCATGTTCCTCTGGTATAGCATCATCTGCTATGGCAAGTGGCAACAGACTTTCTAACACATATTCTATCTGCTCAAACCCAAGAACAATTCTCAGATCCAAGTCCTAATCTGTAAAGTTTTCGGCGCCTTTAAGCTTGTTTGTATCAAGTATATGAGCAAAAGGATTAGAAGCAGGTGCCGCCATCGCAAATCTATCATAACGATAGCGAAAAACGGTTAGCAGACTAAACAGTTTCACATAATATAAAAATAATCAAAGCATAAATAGATCATGGATTTTTAATCTAAAAATGCCCCTCCCACTATTACATGCAATACTGTAATCCCCAAACAGAATGCAAACAAACAATTAATCAAATTAAATTTAATAGCGAAAGGTGGATCCCATGAATATATTTCAGCTCACAACTTTGGCACGATCCCGCCTACGTATATTCATTAGGTAGACAACTCATTGTCAATCACTCAACAGTGACTCCTGGGTTCCGGTCTTGGTCGTTTCTCGTTGTGACAGCTTTGGCACGTTCACAAGGAGGCGTACCAAGGTTAAACTTGTCAATGATAAATTCAAGATACTTGCGTAGTCCTGACAGCTTTGGCACGTTCAGGATTTCCGCTTTCGCTTGAACTTATCTAGTATCACATATACATCCGGTATGGATAAATTTCTATCAACTACACCCTCACTGCTTTGGCACGATCTCGGATGCAGCCATAAAATAGATATCCACAAACTTTATTGACAAGACGGACAAAGAAATATGCATCCAATACATATTACTTATAAAACCGTATTTATTAGGGATTTTCCGCAAAGATGATACGTATTTAATTTAATTAAATTAAATAAATACAAGTATGCATAAAGTAAGAACGTAATTAACCATTGAATTTAAAGGCATATTCATATCATGTGTTCTAGTTCAGACCTGCTCTGATACCATTTTTGTTGGGATTTTGGGTGGCAATACGGGTAAACGCAGCGGAACGCGGAAAATCAAAATTTTCCAATTTCAATAATTTTCTTGGGTAATTAAAATAAACTAATTTATTTCAATTACTCAATAATTAAAAACTGAAATTTTTACCCAAAAATCAAAATTTTAGTAATTACCATTCAACCCCAAAACTTTATATTTTTATCATTTTAGTCCAAAATTGTCAAATACACTTCTAATAGATTCCAAATCAATCTTAAAATGATTTATACATGTCTAATACATGAAAATACAATTTACAACTCAAAGAAACCGAATTTCCAGAATTTGCCGAATGGTCCCTAAACTTTCAAGAATTTATAATTTGGTCATTTTTGTTCAAAACATGTCAATATCAAATCCAAAAATTCCCAAATTTAATATACATCATATATACATCAAATCTCATCATTTATATAAAAAGCCACAAATTTGGTGAAGGTTAAAAATCCTAATTTTATAATTTCATAATTTAACAAAATTAACACCAAATTAATTAAATTCAATACTTTAATTCAATTCCCACAACACCGAACAAGCATCACCATCATGAAAAAACTCAAGAAAAATTCTAGGTCAATCATGAGTGGCTAAGTAACTGTAGAATGGCAACTAACCATCAAATGGCAAAAAGAAAGCAAATAAAAAAATTTAAGCATTCTTATTCAATTTACATGCTTCCATAATTTATCCAAGTTATCAATCATCAAAACACATCCATAAGAAAGTAGAGAAGAAACTAAGCTACACATGTTGAAGCTTATGATCTTAGAAATAATTTTCAAGAAGAAGAAAGTAAGAAAAACCTTACCAAATTTCCAAAAAATGCAAGCTTTTCTTCTTTCTTGCTCTTTTCCTCTCTTTCTCACTTTGTATTTGATTTTCTAGGGTTCTTAGATTGTGAAACAAAAAAGAAAAAATGGCTTTTATAATTTCCCTAAATGACCGGATAATAAGGAAACAAATAATGGCCATATATTTAAAATTTTATTTGAATAATTGGAAAACGATTTAATGAATATTTGTGGTTATAAATCATTAATCAAATTAATATTTATCACAAAACATCCAATAAAATTATGCCAAATAAAACCAATCAAAATTGGCCACTTTATCCAATTAAAAAAAATCCATTTAGTTTAATTAATAAAGTAAACTAGATATTTAATATTTAATTAATTGAATTATTTAACATTTAAATAATCAAATAATTAAATACAAATATCTCAAATTTATGTATTATATTTACATTAAATAATCAAAATACATATATTAATAATAAATGTCAAATATCACAATTCGACATTTAATAAATGGCCGATAAGATCTCAAAATCATGTATCTTCGTTTAACCGTTAAACGACTTATAAATAATCAGTATTATTTATAAAAGTTTCCCTAGTGCCATACGAGTATATCTCATTAGTGAGACTCTCTAGGTTCAGACATATCCGTCACGAAATCCAATTTCATGTCCATAATCTACCCTACCCAATAAATTATGACGAACATAGATAAAATCTCTGAACCATACAGGTCGAGGTCACTGCATACGTATAATCCTTTCATCACATGTATTTGGATTATCCCAGAGATATAGATATAAACGTCAAATCTCTTTAGGTATAATTTTGTCAACGATTCTATTAAATATATGAGAACTATGTTGTTACGCTTCCATAACACGCATAAGTGCGATACTAGTCTATTCCTCATTATCGATGTCCAGTCTCGATAATACTACGACTATGGATATTTAATGATTAAACCGTTCGTGGATTAATACTGTCTCATATCTTATTAATCCGGAACTAATCATAAGAACTTTTATCATTTATATATCAAAGTAATCTAATTACAAAATGATAAAATATCAATTTCCTTTGTCACATAGTTAATTTGTACAAAAACCACAATGTCTTTTACAAATATTGATGCTATGGGTCATAATTGTCTAACAATCTCCCACTTGGCTCATAGCCAATCACTCAAGTATCTAACACCTGAACTATATACGTGTCGCTCAAACTTCTGCTGAGAAATAGCTTTCGTCAGTAGATCTGCAATGTTGTCATCTGAAACGATTTTTTCAATCTTCACATCGCCAAAATGTATGATCTCACGAATCAGATGGAAACGTCGAAGTACATGTTTTGATCGTTGATGAGACCGCGGTTCCTTAGCCTGTGCTATAGCCCCGTTATTGTCACAATAGAAAAGAACGGGCTTAGCTGCTAACGGAACTACTCCTAATCCAATTAGGAATTTACGGATCCAACTGTTTCTTTTGCTGCCTCAGCTGCAGCGATATATTCCGTTTTTGTTGTTGAATCAACAACAGTCTATTGCTTGGAAGATTTCCAGCTCACTGCTCCGTTGTTCAAACAAAATATATACCCAGATTGCGACTTAGAGTCGTCTTTATTGGTTTGGAAACTTGCATCAGTGAACCCAGTCACCTCAAGTTCTCCATCTCCATAGACTAAGAAAGCATCATTAATTCGTCTAAGATACTTAAGGATATTCTTAACAGTAATCCAGTGACCATCACCTGGATCGGCTTGATAGCGACTACACATGCTCAAAGCATACGAGACATCAGGTCGTGTACATATCATGGTATACATGATTGATCCGACTGCAGAAGCGAACAAGATCCGACTCATGTTTTCTCTCTCATCTTGAGTCTTAGGACACATGTCCTTAGATAGAGAGACGTCATGTGAAACTAGAAGCAGTCCCCTCTTAGACTGATCCATGTTGAATCTCTTCAACACTTTGTCTGTTGGACAATTATGACCCATAACGTCACTATTTGTAAAAGACATTGTGGTTTTTGTACAAATTAACTACGTGCAATGGAAATTGCATTTTATCGTTTTTTGTAATTAGATTACTTATATATATAATTGATAAAAGTTCTTATTATTAGTTCCGGATTATAAGATATGAGACAATATCAATCCACAAAGGTTTAATCATTAAATATCTCTAGTCGTAGTATTATCGAGACTGGACATCGATAATGCAGAATAAACTAGTATTGCACTTGTGCGTGTTATGGAAGCGTAACAACATAGTTCTCATATATTTAAGTATGAGATACTTATGCAAGTGTGATAGGAGGGTGTGTTTACCGATGGTACGGAAACAGCTTCGCTCTAGATAGACCCCGCGGAGTCCCATTGGTAGTATGACTATGTGTCTATGGGAATCCGCTTCAGGGTAAGTGTATTTGGTCTTAACCTGAGACTTACATCGCTAGTGCTTGCGATAATCAATACGCTTTGGTTTTGGTCGTCTGGGACTTTAACAGGTTCTGTGTACGCCTCTTCTGGGTTAATTGAGAATCGTAGTGTATTGGGTGTGATGTCAAGATGGAAGTATCACTTCAGTCATATGGAGATGATGATCACGCAGGGATACATAACCGGTTCTCTATTATGTTGCAACTATCGGGATAATATGACAAGGTCATGATTATCCGATTATATAGACCAGTTTCTTGTGATCCGATAAATACTTCGTATGGGGCAGACACTATTCCAGCCCCAGGCCTTGCATGTGACATCAGATACTGGATCGCAATACGCAATACTACGTATACTACGCCTAACATAAATTATATATTCTTTTAAGAATATTTCTGGAGAATTGGGTAGGCACGGTGCTTTACTAGAAGCCAACCATGTCTCGTAAATCGGTAAAAATGTGGTACAAGGTACGCACGTGTTCGGATAGTCCGATGATCAGATTTATTGCCAACATATCCAGGGATCTCATGGGTCGCTTCCCGAAGATTCACCGATGACGTATGATTCGAACATAATTAATCTAGGATTAATTACGGAGAGATTTTATCTGGGTTAAAATACTATTAGAAGAGAGAGAACGATTAATTCGGAATTAATCGATAAAATAATATGTTCGATATATTATATGAAATTAGATTTCATAACGGAATTAAAATTGGATTTTAATTCGGGTGAACAAATTAATTTAGAATTAATTCGCAAGCGCCGTGAATAGTAATTTTACTATGCATAATTATTTAATTAATTTTGATTTAATTACGTCGCAACGAAAAATTCGTTAATTCAGAATTAACGAACCTGAGCCCGGAATTTTTTTGCGGGCCCACTCGGATTTTGAATCCAGTGGAGCCCACAAATCACATCACAAGTCACATCACCTAGTCATTTAATCAACTTTTTGTTGATTGTATTTGGTGGGTTATTAAAGACTTGTAAAACACTCAAAGTGATGACTTGAAAGACATATACTGAATGTTGGAAATTTGGTATATCATATATTTTCTTTTGAAAATTTAAAATCATCACTTCATCTCCTATCTCCTCATTCACGGCAATAGAAAAAATTTTCTCTCCCCAAAATTTCTTGGCTTGGCCGAATTTATCAAAGAGAAATTGGAAGATTTGTTGCAAATTTTTCAAGAGATAGCACTCAAAGAGATCATACAAAGGTGTTAGGGAAATATTCCCTAAAGTTTGGAATCCATCTCAAAGCTTAGAGCTTCAACACATAAATTCAAAGAGAGGATCTTGGAGCACTTCTCAAAGAGGAATTTTGTTATCAACACATCCAACCAACCGATCTTTGTAAGTATATTTCCGCTATACTTCTTTTAGTATTCACATTATTTCATGCTTGATTTGATCTTGGTATGACCTTAGAAACCCAACAATGGTATCATGAGCCTTATTGAGCATGCAATTGAATTTAGGGTTTATAATCTTGATTTGGGTATTTTTGATTTGAGGATGTTTTAATCAAATTGTTTGTTTGAGTATGCTTGTATGTTGATAACTTAGCGTTATACATGATCAATTTTATGAAAAAATAATTGGATTAATTTTTCCCAAAATCTTAGGCTTTGCCGAATGTATATATAACCCTAGGTCATGGTGATTTTTGATTTTAAGCCATTGAATGTGTTTAAAATGCTTGGATATATTGATTTGTGATTTAATCGGATTGAAATTGAAATCAGATATAAAATCCTTCCATTGTTGTGACCAAAGAAGCATGAAAATGACTTGATTTTGTTTCAATAATGTTGGACAAGTATTGAATATAATAATGCATGATTAATTAATTAAATTGATGTTTTGGAAATGTTAATTTAGATAATTAATTAGTGAAAAACACTTTAATTAATTAAATTGTGAAATTTGGAAAATTAGAATTTAATTAATTAGGCTTAATTTGGAATTGGGCTAAAGATGTTGTATTTGGGCCTAATGGGCTTGGTTGGGCCAAGTTGGTTTAGGACAATTGGATTGGATCCAAATTGGGCCTAAACCATTCTATTAAGTCCAAATATAATATATGTGCCTTTAAAAATTTAATTGGGCCTAAATTGATTTCTTGGCAAATAGGGTGATTCTTTAATTGGGCCTTGGTATTTGGGTTTGACCCATATTGACCAAATCCCATGCCTTAAGAAATTAATTGAAAGCCCATTGGACTTTAATTAAATTAACATTGGATGTTAATTGGGTTTTGAGACCCATTAAGATTAGATTTAGAATCTAAGTCGTAAAGGCGTATTAAAGTATAATTATTTAATTTGGAATTAAATAAAGAATTAGTATTGAATACAAATTAAATCAGATTTAAATTTGTAGTTCAATATAATTCAAGAATTCATATTTTGAGTATTTATTCTTAAACGAGTTGGACTCCCGCAAATCAAATTGTTGTTTGAACATTGGATGATCACTTTATTCAAAGATTAATTAATTGGATTAGATTGATTGAATAACATGTTTTGTGTGAATACATGGATGTGTTGTATGAATAATGTATATCGGATGGATATTAGATAGGTGAGGGCAATTTTGGAAATTGTTGTAATAAATTTAGAATTTATTAAATTGGACCTGCATGTCCAGCCTTTATCTCTCGATTCTTTGTAATTCTCTTCTCACCAATTCCCCTAAATGTAATGAGGTTTCTTTATTATATTATGTAATTGGGTAGAAGTTAGAATAGTGCTAGCCGGGGAGAGGAAATGGAGTGATTTGTTCTAGGAACAATTTGTGAGATATCCATCCGCATATCATTATTAATTTATTTATCGCGCCTTATTATGCTTTTAGAATGCATGCTTAAGGGTTTATGATGAGACATAATCAAAGATAATTAATTGGTTGCCAATTACGCGAAAAACCCTCAATAAATATTAAGTGTTTTCCTTCCATTGAATGATTCATTCTTAAGATCCAAGATTGGCACTGGTTTGTTGGCCAAAGTCAAGACCTTTGGCCATCGCAGATGTGTTTGAATCATAAAGGCTTTGTTCCATATCGTATGTCTTGCCCAAGTTGTGATTTTTGGCCAAAGTCAAGATCACTTCTTGTTCATCGATATCGATTACGAAGCTTTCCATGGTCAATGGGTCCCGCTTAACTAGAATCATTAAGCTTGTTGAGCCAAAGCCAATGCTTAGTTGATTCAGAGGAAAAATGTTAGGAAAATATATTGGATATATTGGCATATATATTGTATATATGTTTCGGACTTGGAGGTCCACCTACCAGATCTAGGAATTGGATGAGATCTAATTGATCTTAGAGATCTACCTAGTTAAATATCATACAGCTTGTGGGCCAAAGTCAATGTTGTGTGTTATTTAACGGGATCCTAGCCCACTAGGAAACTAGGTTTCACGAGTACTCAACAGAGGGTTAGAGGCTCACCGAAAAATAGTGGGAGGCCAGTATTGAATTTGCAATTTCGTTCAAATACTTGGCATTACGCGTTTTCAAATTATTTCGTCAATTATATATTTTTTAGTTGGACTAATATTCTATTATTTTTCTTGTAACAGTTGGACTGTAACCAAATATCGTTAATTGAATAGTTTGACTATTGCAATTAAGATGAATGGAAAGATCGGAGTTAGAGACATTATCATGGGCGAAAATGTCTTTAATGGCGCGAACTTTCCTGATTGGGATATGAACCTCATGATTGTCCTGAGGGCTGAGAGGATGCTCTATACGATAGAGAGACCCCTCGGGCCTAAGCCCGGAAATGAGCAGCCGCTTGAGCTTGAGCTTTGGAAGACTCATAGCGATGATAACTCAACTGCTCAGTCCGTCATGCTCGCTGCGATGACCCCTCAATTTCGTCGCCAAAACAATTGATTGGATCTTTATAATATGATGGAAAAATTGAAGGACCTTCACCGATCTAACCTTAGATCGCAAATGTATGAATTGCAGAAAAAGCTCTTTCGCTCTCGAATGTCGGAGGGTACATCTGTTGAGCACCATTTGTCACAGATGATTGCCGACATTGAACAACTAGGTCAGCTAGGCATAACATTTGAGGCTGAGACTTCTATAGATTTGATATTGCAGTCTCTTCCTAATAGCTGGAGCGGGTTCATCATGAACTACAATATGATAAACCAAGACCATACACTTGGAGAGCTGATGGCAATGCTGCGTGAAGCAGAAAAGGATCTGATGAAGGGCAAAAAGCGCGAGGCGCACTTCGCTTCAACATCTCAGTCTCCCAAGGCTTGGCCGAAGGCAATTGGAAGTGTAAAGAAGAAGAAGAAAAAGAAGGGCAAGGCCAAATCGTAAAAACCTTCTAGGAAGGGTAAGGACAAATCCCAAGATGTATGTCTGCAGTGCGGCAAGCGGGGTCACTGGAAGCGTGACTGCCGTGAGTACAAGGCACACATGAAGGAAATCAAAGCGGGCAAGGAACCGGCTTCATGTATGTTTGTTATAGAAATAAACATGTCTACTTCTAGTTTTAAAAATTGGATTTTTGATTCTGGTTGTGTACTCATATATGTCCTTATGTGCAGGATCTACGGATTAGCAGGAAACTGGCCTGAGGATAGATTGACCTCCGCGTTGGAAATGGGACTCGAGTCGCCATTTTGGCCGTTGGGACTTATATTTTGGAACTGCCCTCGGGGCATGTACTTAATCTTTCAAACTGTTATTATGTACCTAGTTTGACTAGGAATATTTTATCTGTATCTTTATTGGCCAAATGTGGCTATACTTTTGTTTTTAGAAACACTAGGTGTTTTATGTATAAAAATGATATGGAAATATGCAGTGCTGATGTAGATAATGGTCTTTATATTTTGAATATAAATCTATCTCAAACATATAATGTAACAAACAAAAGGCTTAAACTAAGTAACAAAAATGAAACTTATATGTGGCATTGTCGTCTAGGACACATTAAAAAGACTCGCATATCCACTCTTTCGAAGAGTGGGTACTTGGACGGATTTGATCCAAATTCATATGACGTCTGCGAATCTTCTTTACTAGACAAAATGCCTAAAACACCTTTTAGCGGTAATGATGCACGTGCCACCGAACTGTTAGCCCTTGTTCATAGTGACGTATGTGGGCCCATGTCTAGCCAGGCTAGAGGTGGATATGAATACTTCGTAACCTTTACGGATGATGCATCACGTTATGGTTTTGTGTATCTTATGAGACACAAGTCAAAAACCTTTGAGAAATTCAAAGAGTTTCGACACGAAGTAGAAAAACAGACCGACAAAAGTATTAAGACATTACCGTCGGACCATGGTGAAGAATACTTGAGCAATGAGTTTCTCGATTACTTGAAAGAGTATGGTATTCTTTCACATTGGACTCCTCCAGGAACACCGTAATTAAACGGTGTGTCCGAACGGAGAAACCGAACTTTGTTGGACATGGTAAGGTCGATGATGAGTCACACAGAGCTACCTATTTCCTTCTGGGGATATGCATTGAAAAATGCAATACTTATTTTGAATAAGGTTCCATCAAAGTCTGTTCAACAGACTCCGTATGAAATATGGACATGAAAGAAACTGGGTTTCTCATTCCTGAAGATTTGGGGATGCTGGGCATACGTCAAACGTTTGGAAGGTACCAAACTTGAACCCAAATTGGATAAATGCCTATTTGTAGGATATTCTAGGTAAACCAAAGGATATTACTTCTATCACCAATAAGAGAACAAAGTATTTGTTGTCTACATGTGGTTTTCCTTGAGAAGGAATTCCTAAATGCAGTGGTTAGTGAGAGGAAATTAGAACTTGATGAAAATCGGAGTGATACTGTTCCTAGCACAGAATCCTTAACGGAACATAAACAGTTCATCAGAGATGAAACTGTACCATAATCTTCGAATACACAAGAACCGCGTAGGTCGGAGAAAGTCAGAAAATAACCTGAGAGGTATGGGTTTCTGATCTCACCTCATTTAGATATTAATCTTATTGAGGAAGACGAACCGGCTAAGTATGAGGAAGAGATACAAGGTATCGACTCCAGTTTATGGCAAGATACCATGAAGTCCGAAATGGATTCCATGTACACCAACCAAGTTTGGACACTGGTTGATGCACCAGAAGACGTAAAGCCTATTGGTTGCAAATGGGTCTTCAAGAAGAAGACCGACATGGATGGAAACATACTAACATAAAAAGCTAGGCTTGTAGCGAAAGGGTATCGTCAACGACATGGTGTCGATTACGATGAAAATTTTTCACCCGTTGCCATGATTTAATCCATTCGGATTGTGCTTGCTATTGATGCATATTTCGATTACGAGATATGGAAAATGGACGTCAAAACCACTTTCCTTAACGAAAACCTTTTGGAGGATGTTTATATGCAACAGCCTGACAGTTTTGTCGTACCTAAACATGCAGACAAGGTTTGCAAGTTAAAATGATCCATTTATGGATTGAAGCAAGCATCGCGTTCTTGGAACCAACGTTTTGATGAGATCATAAGAGAATATGATTTCATTCAAAACGAGGATGATCCTTGTGTATATAAGAAGGTTAGTGGGAGCGCACTGACATTCATTGTCCTTTATGTCGATGATGTATTGCTTATTGGCAATGACATTCCCATGCTACATTCGGTGAAAGCTTGACTTTCATTAAAATTCTCTATGAAGGATCTGGGAGAAGCAGCCTTTATTTTGGAAATAAAAATCTACCGGAATATTGTTATCAACACATCCAACCAACCAATCTTTGTAAGTATATTTCCGCTATATTTCTTTTAGTATTCACATTATTTCATGCTTGATTTGATCTTAGGATGACCTTAGAAACCTAACATTGTCAATGTACGAGCTCTGTGAGTCCAATCAGTTTTCTAGATCTATCCCGGTAGATCCTTATTCCCAAAATAAAGGCTGCTTCTCCGAGATCCTTCATAGAGAATTTTAATGAAAGCCAAGCTTTCACCGATTGTAGCATGGGAATGTCATTGCCAATAAGCAATACATCATCGACATAAAGGATAATGAATGTCAATGCACTCCCATTAACCTTCTTATATACACAAGAATCATCTTCGTTTTGAATGAAATCATATTCTTTTATGATCTCATCAAAACGTTGGTTCTAAGAACGCGATGCTTGCTTCAATCCATAAATGGATCGATTTGACTTGCAAACCTTGTTTGCATATTTTGGTACGGCAAAACCGTTAGGCTGTTGCATATAAACATCCTCCAAAAGGTTTCTGTTAAGGAAAGCGGTTTTGACGTCCATCTGCCATATTTCATAATCGAAATATGCAGCAATAGCAAGCATTATCCGAATGGATTTAATCATGGCAACAGGTGAAAAAATTTCATCATAATCGACACCATGTCGTTGACGATACCCTTTCGCTACAAGCCTAGCTTTGTACGTTTGAATGTTGCCATCCATGTCGGTCTTCCTCTTGAAGACCCATTTACAACCAATCGGCTTAACGCCTTCTGGTGCATCAACCAGTGCCCAGACTTGGTTGGTATACATGGAATCCATTTCAGACTTCATGGAATCTTGCCATAAAGCGGAGTCGATACTTGTATCGCTTCCTTATACGTAGCCGGCTCATTATCCTCAATAAGATTAATATCTACGTGAGGTGAGATCATAAACCCATATATCTAAGGTTGTTTTCTGACTCTCTCCGACCTATGCGGTTCTTGTGTATTAGAAGATTGTGGTACAGTCTCATCCCTGATGAACTGTTCGTGTTCCGTGAGGAAGTCTGTGCCAGTAACAGTATCACTATGATTTTCATCGAGTTCTACTTTCCACCCACTTACCACTGCATTTAGGAATTCATTTTTGAGGAAAACCGCATGGAGAGCAACAAATACCTTGTTCTCTTGTGGGTTATAGAAGTAATATCCTTTGGTTTCCCTAGGATAACCTACAAATTGGCACTTATCTGATTTGGGTTCTAGTTTGGTACCATCCAAACATTTAACGTATGCCAAGCATCCCCAAATCTTTAGGAATGAGAAACCCAGTTTCTTTCCTGTCCATATTTCATATGGAGTCTGTTCTACAGACTTTGACGGAACCTTATTCAAAATAAGTATTGCACTGTTCAATGCTTATCCCCAGAATGAAATTGGTAGCTCAGTGCGACTCATCATAGACCTTACCATGTCTAACAAAGTTCGGTTTCTCCGTTCGGACACACCGTTTAGTTGAGGTATTCCAGGAGGAGTCCATTGTGAAAGAATACCATACTCTTTCAAGTAATCAAGAAAATCATTGCTCAAGTATTCTCCACCAAGGTCCGACCATAATATTTTAATACTTTTGCCGGTCTATTTTTCTACTTCGTGTCGAAACTCTTTGAATTTCTCAAAAGTTTTCGACTTGTGTCTCATAAGATACACATAACCATAACACGATGCATCATCCGTAAAGGTTACGAAGTATTCAAATCCACCTCTAGCCTTGATAGACATGGGCCCACATACGTCACTATGAACGAGGGCTAACAGTTCAGTGGCACGAACACCTTTACCGCTAAAAGGCATTTTAGGCATCTTGCCTAATAAACATGATTCACATACATCATATGAATTAAGATCAAATCCGTCCAAGTATCCACTCTTCGAAAGCATGGATATGCGAGTCTTGTTAATGTGTCCCAGAAAACAATGCCACAGATAAGTTTCATCTGTTTTACTTATTTTGATCATTTTGTTTGTAATATTATACGTTTGAGATTCATTTATATTCAAAATATAAAGACCATTATTGGAATCAGCAGTACATATCTCAAAATCATCTTTATAAACAAAACACCCAGGGTTTCGGAATACAAAAGTATACCCTCATTGGGTCAAACAAGATACAGAGATAATGTTTCTAGTCAAACTAAGTACATAATAAACGTCTGATAATGAAAGTACATGCCCATAGGGCAGTTCCAAAATATAGATCCTTACAGCTAAAACAGCGACTCTGGTCCCGTATCCAACTCGTAGGTCAATCTCGCCTGAGACCAGTCTCCTGCTAATCCGCAGATCCTGCACATCAGTACATATATGAGTACCACATCCAGAATCAAAAATCCAATTTTTAAAACTAGAAGTAGACATGTATATCTCTATAACAAACATTCATGAAGCCGGAGCCTTGACCGCCTTAACTTCTTTCATGTGCGCCTTGTACTCACGGCAGTCACGCTTCTAGTGACCCCTTTTGCCACACTGCAGGCAGAAATCTTGGGATTTGTCATTTGCCTTCCTAGAAGACTTTGATGATATGGCCTTGCCTTTTCTTTTCGTCTTATTCACACCTCCAGAAGACTTCGGCCAAGCATTGGCCTTCTGAGATGTCAAAGCGAAGTGCGCCTCGCGCTTCTTGCCCTTCAAAAGCTCTGGCTCTGCCTCTTTCAGCATCACCATCAACTCTCCAAGAGTCTTCAATTGGTTCATCATATTGTAGTTCATGATGAACCCGCCCCAGTAGTCATGCATAAACTGTAAGATCAAATCTATGGAAGTCTCTGTTGGACAAAATGACCCATAGCGTCACTATTTGTACAGATCATTGTGTTGTTGTAACAAATTAACTATGTGACAAGGAAATTGCACTCTCTTCATTTGTGATTAGATCACCATAGATATATAAATGAAGATAAGTCCCTATGATTAGTTCCTGGATTGAGAATGATATGAGACAGTATCAGTCCACGAAGGATTAATCATTTAAATATCCCTAGCCGGAGTATTATCGAGACTGGACATCGATAATGCGGAATAGGCTAGTATTTCACTTGTGCGCGATGTGAGGGCACAACGGCATAGTTCTCATATATTTAAGTATAGGATACTTATGCAAGTGCGATAGGAGGTTGTGTTTCACCGATGGTACATGAAACAGCTTCGCTCTGGATAGGACCCCTCGGAATACCATTGGTATTATGACTATGTGTCTATGGGAGTCCGACTTCAGGGTAGTTGTATTTGGTCTTAACTTGAGACTTGCACCGCTAATGCTTACGACAATCAATATACTTTAGTTGAGGTCGTCCAGGGCTGTGTAACAGGTTCTGTGTACGCCAATGCTGGGTATATTGAGAATCGTAGAGTATTGGGTGTGATGTCAAGACGGAAGTATCACTCCAGTCATAGTGGAGATGATGTCACGCAGGATACGGTATTAGTGCTCTTAAGTGCTGGCCGGCCATCGGGATATTATGACAAGGTCATGTATATCCGATTATAGAGACTAGTTACCAGACATCCGACATGTGCTTCGGACGGGGCAGACACTTATCCAGCCCCAAGCCTAGCACGTGACTATCCGATACTGGGCCGATATACACAATACTTGGTATACTATGATTGATATAGATCCTTATATATTCTATATGGATATGTCCGGAGAATTAGGTAGACTTGGTACTTTGCTAGAAGTCGACCTTGTCTCGTAAATCGGTAGAACGTAGTACTTGGTACGTACGTGATTCAGATACACCGACGACCGTATTTACTGCCAATATATCCGGGGATCTCATGGTCCGCTTCCCGATAATCCACCGATGACGTATGACTCTCACTCTTAAATAATCTGGGATTATATAGAAGAGAGAGAAATTAATCTAGGATTAATTACGGAGATATTTTATCTAGGATAAAATATCGTCTAGAGAGAGATAACGATTAATTTGGAATTAATCGGTAAATTAATATATTCGATATATTAAATGAAATTAGATTTCGATGCAGAATTGAAATTGGATTTTAATTCGGGCGAACGAATTAATTTAGAATTAATTCGTTAGCGACGTGAATAGTGAATTCGCTTGGCGTAATCATTTAATTACGACGCAACGGAATATTCGCTAATTGAGAATTAGCGAACCCGAGCCCAAGTGTGATTGCTAGCGCATTCGTATTTCGAATTCGAGTGTGGCAACGCAAGTCACATCAAGCGTCAAATCATTCGTCGCATCAAGCATCAAATCAAATGTCACTTTGAGTGATGTGATTGATTGATGTGATTGATTGATTGAAAGACATGTCACTTTAATAAAGTAAAAATGAATAGTGATGTGTTTTGGTGAAATAGTGTAAGTTGGTGGAAAGTATTTACCAATTGATTTTAATTAATTGTTTGGTAAATGTTTAATATATTTTTATGAAAAATATATAAGGCATTTTGGAAATGCTTTACCAAAATTATTACACAACTTTCTTCTCTCTCTTTTCTCTCTTCAAACTCATGCCCATTTGGGCAAAAACACTCACTGGTTTCACACTAAAACCGTGAGCATGAGGGAGGCAAGAGTTGGGTTTTTGTGGCAAAAACCGCAAGTGCTAGCACACTACGAGATATGCGAAGGTGGTAGGGAGGTTCACCCATGAGTCGGGAACCGTTTGATTCAAGCTTGGAGCTCAAAATCATCATCCAAATCTGATTTTTCTTGGCAGTGAACTGCATCAAATGGAGCCACTTGGAGAGGCCAAAAATTGTTTTGTTTGTTGCCGATTCGTCTCAACCGATCGATGTGAGTATTCCGCTACCTCCTTTGATGTATTCACACATGTATTTCATGTCTTGTTTGATCTTGGGACCTAGATAAAACCTAACAATGGTATCAGAGCTATAGGTTCAAGCATGAAAATGTAGGGCTTAAAATTTGGGTAAATTGATTTGAGCATGATTTAATTAAAATGTTTGATTGAGCATGTTTAAATGTGTTGAATTGAAGTTTGATTGGATCAATTTCATGAAAATGATTTGGAATAATTTTCCCCAAAATATTGATGTTGGCCGAATGTGATGGTATTTGGAAATCTTGGATTTTTTCATTATTAATTCATTAGATGAGTTGTAATGAGTAGGATGATGTTGATTTGAGATTTAATTGGATTAATTTTGAATTGAACAAAAACCCTTAATACCTTCACCTTGGCCGAATCTACATTGCCTATAAAGTCTTGGATTTTTGATTTTTGAACATTGGATGTATTGGAAATCATTCGGGAAGTTAATTAGATGTCGATTGTGAAATTAATTGGATTAAATTCAAATCGGACAAAAATTACTCCCTTGGCCGAGAGACTTAGAAGCATGTAATGGGTTTGATTTTTTCATTTATGTGTTGGACATAGATGATGATGATAAGCATGATTAATTGGACTAATTTTGTTTTAGGAAATATTGATTTAGTGATTAATCATGTAATGCACTTTAGGTAATTAAATTGCGTAATTGGATTATGAAATTTAATTATTTGGGCCTTAAATTGGATTTGGGCTTCTTAAGTTGCAATTGGGCTTATTGGGCTTTGTTGTACAAAATTGGGATTTAGGCCAAGTGGATTGGATCCAATTGGGCCCAAACCTTACCATAAAGCCCAAATGCGACTAATGAACCTTTAAAGTTTAATTGGGCCTAATGGGCCTAAATTGATTTCTAGGCTTATGGGGTTACTCCTTGATTGGGCTTTGGTTGCCGAAGCCCACGCCTTAAAGAAATTAATAAAAGCCCATTGGACTTGAATTGAACTAACGTTGGACGTTAATCGGGCTTTGAGACCCGAACGATTAAATTTGGAATTTAAGTCGAAAAGGTTTATTAAATAAAGTGTAATATTTAATTTGGAATTGAATAGTGAATTAGTATTAAATACATATTTAAATTTGATTTAAATGTGTAGTTTAATTTAATTCATGAATTCGTACTTTGAGTACTTATTCGCAAAAACGAGTTTGACTCGACCAAAATCAAATCGTTGTTTGAACATTGGATGATCACATAATTATCAGATTAATTAATTTGATTAGATTGATTGATAGCATGCTTATGTGTGAATACGTGGTGTGTGATGAATGAATAATGTATATCGGATGGATATTAGTAGGGTGGGGCAATTTGGAAATTGTTGTAATAAATTCGATTTATTAAATTGGACCTGCGTGTCCAGCCTTATCACCTCTATTCTCTTTGTATTCTCTTCTCACCTATTCCCCTCAATGTAAATGAGGTTTCTTTAGAAGTGTAGTGTAACGGGTAGAAGTAATACAAGTGCTAGCTTGAGTGAGAAAGGGAGAGATTTGATCTAGGATCAATGTGTTAAGTATCCATCCGCATATCATTATTATTATTTTATTTTCATATGCGCTTTATTATGTATTTAGAATGCATGTTTAAGGGTGTATGATGATGAGACCTTAACAAAGATAATAAAATTGGTAGCCAATTTGCACGCGAAAAGCCCTCATCAAATATCATGCGTCTTTTCCTTCCATTGAGTGATTCTTACTCAAGATCCTAGATTGGCATGGGTCGTTGGCCAAAGTCAAGCCCTTGTCCGTCGAAGATGTGTTTGAATCACGAGGCTTTGTTCCATATTGGTGTCTTGTCCAAGTTGTGGTTTGTTGGCCAAAGTCAAGACCACTTCTTGTCCAACGACATTGATTACGAAGCTTCCATGGTCAATGGGTCCGCGCTTGACTGGGATCATTAGGTTTGTTGTGCCAAAGCCAAGGCCTAGTTGATTCAGAGGAAAAAGGTTAGGGTATATATTGGATATATAGGCATATATAAGATATATGTTTCGGACTTGGATGTCCACCTACTGGATCTAGGAGTTGGATGAGATCCAATTGATCTTCGAGATCTACCTAGTTAATTATCAAACAATTGTTGGCCAAAGTCAAGATTGTGTGATATTTAACGGGATCCTAGCCCACTAGGAAACACGGTTTCCCGAGTACTCGACAGAGGGTTAGAGGCTCGACGAAAAATAGTGGGAGGCAAGAATTGAATTTGCAATATTCGTTCAATTACTCGCCATACGCGCTCATTCAAATTATTTCGTCGTCGTAATATTAAATGTTAGTTGGACTAATATTTAAATTGTTGTTTTAATAAACAGTTGGACTGTATTATAGTTGATTATATATAATTGGATTATATTAATCAATATATTGAATTAATTAATTTCAGTTTACAGTTGATTTTATAATTGGATTATAGTAATCAATGTAATTGAGGTTAATTAATTTGGATTATATTTGATTATATAGTTGGACTATTATAATCATTATAATATATATAGTACCACTAATCGTTGATTAAATAGTTGGACTATTGTAATCAAGATAAAATTGAAAAGTTGGATATTTAAAATATAATCTTGGATTAAATGTTTTAAATGATTTAATTTTCAAATTGGGAATAAATAATAGGTTACTTTATTTGATAAAATAACTTATTATACCTTAAGCCCAAAATTAAGCAAATAAGTAGAGCGTAAATCTTTGGAAGATTTATATGATGACTTTAGTGCTTAATTTAATATACTTGTCATAAATCTAATTTAGATTTAAGAAGTATTAAAATTGCAATTTATAATTCTTGGAGAATTAATTGACTATTCTAGAGGAGAAAAAGTCAAAGTTTGCAATTGGGCATGTAGCACGAGGTGCACATCGTTTCGATATTCTAAAAACCCAAGGCTTGGCCTAAGGTTCCTAAAAATATGAAAAGGATAATTGACATATCCCAAAGTGACTACCATTTGGATATGGCAGACACGAAGGAATTAAAGAAAGGGCAAGGCTCTTACTTTAAAAATGATTGTCAAAGTTATGTTCACTACTAGTATTGAAATTAGATTTTAAATACTTAGTGTGGTACATAAAATATATGTATTGATGTTCAGAATCTGCTTGAGCAGGATACTGACTTCAAGCTGAGATTGCTCTGCGAATCGGAAACGGGACGAAAGTCGCTGTTTCGACCGTAGATACCTAAGTTTAGGAACTACCCTTCGGGTGTGTACTTAAATTAGGAACTGTTATAAGGTAACTAGTTTGACTAGAGACATTATCTTTATATCAGTGTTTAATCCATTGTGGATAAACCTTTATATTTAGAACACTAAGTGTTTCATTATATAAAGATGATATTAAGATAAACACATTAGATGTGAATAACAGAATTTATTTTTGAATATAATTAAAATCTCAAACATATAAAATGACAAATAAATAGCTCAAATTGATTTGATCAAGTAGAGACTTATATGTGGCATTGTAGTCTAGGACAGAATTAAACAAGACTCGTATATCCGCACTTTTGAAGAGTGGGTACTAGGACTGATTTGACTATTCAAATAAAGTCTACGAATCTAGTTTGTTAGGTAAAGTACCTAAAACAATGTTTACTTGGTAATAGTGTAAGTGCCACCGATCTGTTAGCCCTATTCATGGTGAAGTTAGTGGGCCCATATCTAGCTAGGCTAGATGTGAACATGAATATTTCGTGACCTTAACGGATGTGGCATCACGTTATGGTTATGTGTTTCTTTTGAAGAACACAGATCGGAAACTATTAGAGTTTCGACACGAAATAGATAAACAGATCGAACTATAGTATTATGCCGTCACGGTAAGACCGTAATGGAAAATACTTAAGCAGTAAGTTTCAAATATACATGAAAGAGTATAGTATCTTTCAGATGAGGACTCCTCCCGAGACACGTCAGTTGACGGGTGTGTCCAAACAAAAAATTGTTGGAAATTTGTGGACATGATAAGGTTTATCACGAGTCGCTCTGAGCTATCATTTCCTTCAAAGGATATGTATTAACAGTGCAAAACCTATTTAGAATAAGGTTCCATATAAATCTGTTTGACAGATATCATATAGGATATGAACAGGAAGAAACAGGGTTCTCATTCCTAATAATTGGGTATGCCAGAGCATAACGTTTGGATGATACCAAACTAGAACCCAAATTGGATAAGTGCCAATTATAGGTTATCCTAGGGAAAACCATAAGTATAGTACTTATATATCTCACAAAGAGAACAATGTGATTGTTGCTCGCCATGCGGTTTTCCTAAGAGGAATACCGATATGCAGTGGTAAGTGGGAGGACAATAAAACTCGATGAAAATCGGGGTAATACTGTTCAAGGCACGAAGTCCGTAATGGAACCAAATAGTTCATCAAAGATGAAACTAAACCATTAATCTTCGAATACACAAGAACCGCGTAGATCGGAGAGAAACAGAAAACAACCTGGGGTATGGGTTTCTGATGTAACCTCTAAAGATGTAAATCTTATTGAGGAATACCAACCGACTACGTACGAGGAAGTGATACAAGGTATCAACTCCCTATTATGGCAAAGTTCCATGAGTCCAAAATGGATTCCATGTATAACAACTATTTTGGATACTAGTTGTTGTACCACAAGGCATTGTGCCTATTGGTACATTAAACGTCTTCAAGGAAGACATACATGGATGGCAACATACCAACGTACAAAGCTAGGCTTATGACGGAATGTATCGTTATCAACATTGTGTTAATAACGGTTCATCATTTACCTGTTGCCATGGTAAATCCATTTTGAAGATGCTTGTTGATAACTGCGTATTTCATTTATGAAATGTGTCAGTTACAGATCAAAATCGCTTTCCTGAAAAGGAAACCTTTTGGAGGATGATTAGAACATCCTGACGATTTTGTATAACCAACAAACAAGGTTTGCGGGTTATTCGATCCATGTTTGGATTGAAGCAAGCATAAGGTTCTTGGAACTGTCGTTTTGAAATAATCATAATGGTTTATGATTTGAATCAAAACGAAAAATAATTATTGTATATAAGGAGGTTAGTGGGAGAGAGGCACTGACAGTATATTCCCATAAAGCTATTGTGAAAGCTTGGTTCATAGAAATTCTCCGTAGAATTCTGGGGGAGTAACAACCTTTATTCAAGGAATAAAGATCTACTGGGATAGATTTGGAGTTGTTAACACTCTCTGGGAAATTGTACATTTAAAATGTACTTGATTTGGTGTCTCATACGCTTCGAGCATATAGAGTCACGATCAGGTCAATCCAAGTGATAGTCACTGGATTGAAATTAAGAACATCTGTTAGTATCTCAGAGAACTAAAGATGCTATCTTAAACTATGGAGAAGGAGAACTTGAAATGACTGGGATCACTGCTGCAAGTTTCCAAACAATTAAATACTACGGTACTATAAAAGTTTGAACACTGGGACAGTGAGCTGGAAATCTTCCTAGCAAGATAACTGTTGCCGAATAAATAACAAATACGGATTATTGCTGCAGCTGAGGCAGCAATAGAAGCCATTTGGGTCAAAAAAAATAAATCTAATTAGATTAGATATAGTTCTGTTAGCGGCTGAGCTAGGCGTCAGCACAGGCTAAGGAATTAAAGGTCTCATCGACGATCCAGATATATACTTCGATATTCATCTGATTTGTTTGGATCATACATCATGGGAGATGTGATGATCGTGTAAATCGCATCAGACGATAATCATGCAAATCCCCTGACGAAAACTTTTCCTCAGTAATTTGAGCGAACCGTACATAGTTCGGGTATGGGACACTTGAGTGACTGGCTATGTGCCAAGTGGGAGATTGTTGGACAAAATGACCCATAGCGTCACTATTTGTACAGATCATGTGTTGTTGTAACAAATTAACTATGTGACAAGGAAATTGCACTCTCTTCATTTGTGATTAGATCACCATAGATATATAAATGTAGAGAGGTCCCTATGATTAGTTCCTGGATTGAGAATGATATGAGACAGTATCAGTCCACGAAGGATTAATCATTTAAATATCCCTAGCCGGAGAATTATCGAGACTGGACATCGATAATGCGGAATAGGCTAGTATTGCACTTGTGCGCGTTGTGAGGGCACAACGACATAGTTCTCATATATTTAAGTATATGATACTTATGCAAGTGCGATAGGAGGTTGTGTTTCACCGATGGTACGGGAAACAGCTTCGCTCTGGATAGACCCCTCGGAATCCCATTGGTATTATGACTATGTGTCTATGGGAGTCCGACTTCAGGGTAGTTGTATTTGGTCTTAACTTGAGACTTGTACCGCTAATGCTTACGACAATCAATATACTTTAGTTGAGGTCGTCTAGGGCTGTAACAGTTCTGTGTACGCCAATGCTGGGTATATTGAGAATCGTGAGAGTATTGGGTGTGATGTCAAGACGGAAGTATCACTCCAGTCATAGTGGAGATGATGTCACGCAGGATACGGTATTAGTGCTCTTAAGTGCTGGCCGACCATCGGGATATTATGACAAGGTCATGTATATCCGATTATAGAGACTAGTTACCAGACATCCGACATGTGCTTCGGACGGGGCACACTTATCCAGCCCCAGCCCTAGCACGTGACTATCCGATACTGGGCCGATATACACAATACTTGGTATACTACGCTTGATATAGATCTTATATATTTATATGGATATGTCTGGAGAATTGGGTAGACTTGGTACTTTGCTAGAAGTCGACCTTGTCTCGTAAATCGGTAGAACGTAGTACTTGGTACGTACGTGATTCGGATACACCGACGACCGTATTACTGCCAATATTCAGGGGATCTCATGGGTCGCTTCCCGATAATCCACCGATGACGTATGACTCGCACTCTTAAATAATCTGGGATTATATAGAAGAGAGAGAAAATTAATCTAGGATTAATTACGGAGATATTTTATCTAGGATAAAATATCGTCTAGAGAGAGAGAACGATTAATTTGGAATTAATCGGTAAATTAATATATTCGATATATTAAACGAAATTGGATTTCGACGCGGAATTGAAATTGGATTTTAATTCAGGCGAACAATTAATTTAGAATTAATTCGTTAACGACGTGAATAGTGAATTCGCTGGCGTAATCATTTAATTACGACGCAACGGAATATTCGCTAATTGAGAATTAGCGAACCCGAGCCCAATGTGATTGCGAGCGCATTCGTATTTCGAATTCGAGTGCGGCAACGCAAGTCACATCAAGCGTCAAATCATTCGTCGCATCAAGCATCAAATCAAATGTCACTTTGAGTGATGTGATTGATTGATGTGATTGATTGATTGAAAGACATGTCACTTTAATAAAGTAAAAATGAATAGTGATGTGTTTTGGGTGAAATAGTGTAAGTTGGTGGAAAGTATTTACCAATGATTTAATTAATTGTTTGGTAAATGTTAAATATTTTTTATGAAAAATATATAAGGCATTTTGGAAATGCTTTACCAAAATTATTACACAACTTTCTTCTCTCTCTTTTCTCTCTTCAAACTCATGCCCATTTGGCCAAAACACTCACTGGTTTCACACTAAAAGTGAGCATGAGGGAGGCAAGAGTTGGGTTTTTGTGGCAAAAATCGCAAGTGCTAGCACAACTACGAGATATGCGAAGGTGGTAGGGAGGTTCACCCATGAGTCGGGAACCATTTGATTCAAGCTGGAGCTCAAAATCATCATCCAAATCTGATTTTTCTTGGCAGTGAACTGCATCAAATGACGCCACTTGGAGAGGCCAAAATTGTTTTGTTTGCTTCCGATTCATCTCAACCGATCGATGTGAGTATTCCGCTACCTCCTTTGATGTATTCACACATGTATTTCATGTCTTGTTTGATCTTGGGACCTAGATAAAACCTAACAGTCTCAGCCTCAAAGGTTATGCCCAGCTAACCTAGCTGTTCGATGTCAACAATCATCTGCTACACATAGTGCTCGACAGATGTACCCTCTGACATGCGAGAGCGAAAGAGCTTCTGCCGCAACTCATACTTCTGAGATCTAAGGTTAGATCTATAAAGGTCCTTCAATTTCAACATCATGTTGTAGGGGATCTAATCCCTTGTTTTGATGATGAAATTGAGGGGTCATTGCGGCAAGCATGACGGACTGAGCAGTTGAGTTATCATCACTGTGAGTCTTCCAAAGCTCATAATCAACAACCCGCTCATGTCCAGGCTCAGGCCTGAGAGGTATTTCTAATAAATAGAGCAACTTCTTGGCTCCTAGGACAATCATGAGATTCATATCCCAGTCTGGAAAATTAGAACCATTAAAGACATTATCTCCCATGATGATGTCCCTAATGTTAATCTTTCCAGTCATCTTGATTGCAATAGTCTAACTATTCAATCAATGATATTGGGTATAGTCAAATTTAATGATTACTATAGTCCAACTATATAATCAACTACAAATGATATTATAAGGGTACAGTCCAACTGTTCAATAAAAAACAATAAAGTATTAGTCCAACTAATAAATATATATAACGACGAAAAATAAAGCACGTATATAGCAAGTATTAAACAAAATTACAAATTTAATACTAGCCTCCCACTATTTTTCGGTGAGCCTCTAACCATCTGTTGAGTACTCGGGAAACCCAGTTTCAAAGTGGGCTAGGATCCCGTTAAATAACACACAACCTTCACTTTGGCCAACAAGCTGTATGAAACATAACTAGGTAGATCTATAAAATCAATTGGATCTCATCCAATTCCTAGATCCGGTAGGTGGACCTCCAGTCCAAATATATATCCAATATATATCCTAACATTTTCCTCTGAATCAACTAAGCATTGGCTTTGGCTCAACAAGCTTAATGATTCCAGTTAAGCGCGACCCATTGACAGTGGGATGTTGGGAAGCAGCCGTGAGTGCGCAACAGAAAATTAAAATTATTATGCCACTTTCCCTTTGCCCAATACCCATTTATTTTGATTATTCTACAAGCCTAGGCGTGTTACTATATATTCTAATCATAAAACTCATAAAACATGCAAAGAACATAAACCTAAACATGCTAACTATCATAAGAACTCTATTAAAATAAAGAAAGAAAAAGACTTACTTGAACCGAAGACTCCTCCAGTCCTCCCTCCAATCTACAAGCTTTTCTCGAACTCAGTAAGCTCTTCCACGTTCCAAAGAGCCACCCAAGTGTGTGGCCTCCAAAGATGCACACACCAAAGCCAAAACTCAACGGCAAGACTACGCCTCAGTGCACATGTATTTTTCCATTGGGTGAGCCTAGGCAAATACCTTAAAACTTTTAACTATAGGTTCCTCTAGTCAATTAGACTTAAGGATCCCCAAAATCAGTGGCTTACTCTTAAACTTTAGAGTTGCTCACTTATATAAACCCAAGATATGAAAGGTTTTGGTGTAAAAATTTGTGAAGAATTCTTTGGGTTTATATAGTGCTCCAAAGACAATAAAATTAATTAATAATCCGATGTGGGACAAAAGCTAATTTACTCTTAGCCATTGGATCTTAATTTAGTGGTTTAATGAGATTATAAAACCCTAATAAGAGTTTGGGCCGAATTAGAATTCAAAACAAATAACAAAAAAAATTTACTATTCATATGAATAGTAAATTTTTTTTTTTATTCTAATTCCCAAAGTGTCCCTATCTTCATTCACCAATCCCTAAGCCACTATGGAACCTCATAAATGATCTGTTCAATAATTAAACACATTGAACCATTTATGAACAATTCCTACAGCAATCATATATATGTTGTTATATTTGTACTGTGCACTGTTAACCATTGATTTCGACTTTGTTGTGTGTGACCTTTTGGGTCCCCCAAGTTGGACATGAATGAATCGTGATAATTTAATCGAACATAAATTATCCTCCGATCAGATGGTCGTTCGATTTCAATGACCAAGTTGACATCTAGCAACATGCCAAGGCCCCCAAATGAGAAGGAAAGATATATATATACCATTTTGTATGCGATTTACATATGATACGGTCCATCGCCTCACTGTATCCCCACCTATTGACCTAGGGTACGGAAAGTTTCTACCAATATGGTCAAAGGTATGATGTTGATAGTGTCATGAATCGTGCTAACCCAAGAATCTCACATGATTCTTTCGCTGTGGCCACAGTCTCAGGCACTGATCACACATATCAACCTGTGAACTGTAATACTACTATTATAAGAAAATTATCTAGAGAGTGGCGATTCTCTGTTGTATCTTTAAAAACTTCATGTGTTTCAACAAATGACCCAATCATACCCTTATGACCGAATCTTTTGGACCGGGGAAGGAGAATGTCAAAGTTATTTGATCCACACATATCATTGTAAAGACCTCAAGTGTAAGGACTAGTCATATAATCGATACATGAAAGTTTTCACAGACACATGGGATAAACATTCCATATGAAAACTTTCGGTGGTCAGTTCGATGGACACGAGCAACTCATGCATCCATGTGATACACCAAGCGGACGGATCTCCGCTAGTACCCTATGAGATCGGCTACACCACTTAAGGGCGGATCATATCATCATGCTAGTCTCTCCGCTTTGTGAATGCCCAGATTATTCACAAAACTATGACTAGGAACATTTAAGAGTAATGATTCTCATAAGGCGTGGAAGCCATCGTCTTATTACTCCAAGGGCTTTATTACAGTGTTGATGATTAATATAAGTTATGTAAGACACGTATAATAAAGATTGTCATTTTATTAATTAATGAAAATATTACAAATACTTGTACATATAGCTCATCCACAAGTTGGGTATTAGGCATATCCCTAACAATCTCCCACTTTCACTATAGCCAACTAGTATGAATTTGGACACCATACTCTCGGGTGTGTCTGTCATGATTTTGTTGAGTCGGCCCTTAAGTTAGAGAATCTACAAGATTATCTTATGTGGGTATTTTCGCTATAATAACTTCTTTTCTCTCAACAATCTCCCTGATGAGATGAAATAGCCTGAGTACATGCTTGGATTTCTGGTGGGACCTTGGTTCCTTTGATTGAGCAATGGCGCCTGTGTTGTCACAGTACATCATGACGCCATTCTTTATCGCGGGAAGCACTTCCAGCTCCGTGATGAACTTCTTTATCTAGACTGCTTTTTTAACAGCCTCAGATGCTGCAATATACTCGGCTTCAGTGGTGGAGTCCGCTGTAGTTGACTGCTTTGAGCTTTTCCAACTGACATCATCGTCATTCAAAGTAAAAATATCCTGTTTGCGATCTGCTGTCATCCATATCGGTCTAAAGCTCACATCACAGTAACCAATGACTTTCATCTCAGAACAATCTATGTATGTCAAAAACAAATCCTTAGTTCTTCTCAGGTACTTGAGGATTATTTTGACAGCTGCCCAGTGTTGCTCACCAGGATTTGCCTGATACCTGCTCGTTATGCTAAGAGCATAAGAGACATCAAGTCTTGTACATAGCATGGCATACATGATCGATCCTATTGCTGAAGGATAAGAGATCCTACTCATACGCTCTATATCTGAAGGAGTATGTGGACATTGCTCCTTAGATAATTTGATTCCATGACAAGTAGGTAAATTACCTCTTTTGGAATCTTCCATTTTGAATTTTTCAAAACTTTATCTATGTACGTAGATTGAGAAAGTCCTAAAACCTCTTAGATCTATTACGGTAGATCTTAATCCCGAGGATGTAGGCTGCTTCTCCCAAATCTTTCATGGAGAAATTCTGAGATAACCATTGTTTGGTGGCTTGCATCATGGGAATATCATTCCCGATGATTAATATGTCATCACATATAATACAAGAAATACAACAGCACTCCCACTACTTTTCCTGTAAACATAAGGCTCGTATACATTTTTGATGAAGTCAAATTCTTTGATTGTCTCATCAAATCGTATATTCCAACTTCTGGAGGCTTGCTTGAGTCCATAAATGGATCGTTTAAGCTTGCATACTTTATTATGATCATCCTTAGATGCAACCCCTCAGGTTGTGTCATATAGACTTCCTCTACGAGGTTCCCATTAAAGAAAGCTGTTTTGACATCCATCTGCCAAATCTCATAATCAAAGTGTGCAGCTAGTGCCAGTAAAATTCGAATGGACTTTATCATTGCAACAGGCGAGAAGGTTTCGTCATAGTGAATTCCTTGGATTTGTCTATAACCTTTCGCCACCAACCTAGCCTTATAGGTTTGGATGTTGCCTTTTGCATCAGTTTTACGCTTGTAAATCCACTTGCAGCCTATGGGTTTTCAAATTTCATAGAGTCTATTTCGGGTGCATCTACCAAGTCCCAGACTTGATTCTGATACATAGAGTCTATTTTGGATTTCATGACCTCAAACCACTTGACTGAATCAATGTCACACATTGCTTCGTCATAACTGGTGGGATCGTCATTATCAATGACCTGATCATGTTCCTCATCAATATGGAAACCATATCTTTCAGGCTCATGTCTTTCCCTACCAGACCTTCTGAGTTCATAACCTTGTGGTTGTTCCGTCGCTGCCCTTTTAAGGGGCCTAGGGTTTAGTTCTATGTTAGTTTGTTCTTCTCGTACCTCATCGAGGTCAAGTCTACTCCCACTATATTTCTTGAGAAGGAATTCATTCTCTAGAAATTTAGCATTTCGTGAGACAAATGTTCTTTGTTCATTTGGGACGTAGAACACGTATGATCTTGAGTTCAAGGCATATCCTACAAACTTACATTTAACTGTTCTATCATCCAATTTGTTAGTTTGTGTGAGCTTGGAATATGCGTCACATCCCTAAACTCTTAGATAACTAAGACTATGACGTTTCCCAGACCATAACTCATATGGTGTTTGACTAACAGTATTGGAAGGAACTTGGTTTAGTAGTAGTGTTGCAGTTTCTAAAGCAATACCCCAAAATGAAAAAGGTAGATCCGTGTCTAGCATCATTGATCGGACCATATCTAATAATTTCTGATTTCTCCTTTCGGAGACCCCATTATGCTGTGGAGTTCCTGGAGGAGTCCACTGGGAAACAATGTCCATTTTCTCTCAAGTAATCTTGAAATTCGTTGCTTAAGTATTCACCACCTCAGTCAGACCTTAGTAACTTATACTTTTATTAAGCTGGTTTTCTACTTCACTTCAGCCTTGAAGTCTTTGAATTTCTCAAAGGCTTCAGATTTGTACCGCATAAGGTACACATACCCATATCGCGAATGATCATCGATAAAGGTAATGAAGTAGGAGAATCCACCTCTAGCGGTGACTAACATTGGTCTACATTTATCAAAGTGTATGAGTTCTAATGTCTCCGGTGCACGCTGTCCTTTACCTTTGAAGGGTAATTTGGTCATTTTACCAAGTAAACAAGACTCACAAGTTCCATAAGGTTTATATTTGAAGGGTTTGAAATACCCATCCTTATGTAGCTTAGTTAATCTTGTTTCATTGATATGACCTAAGCAACTGTGCCATAGAAGTGATTCATTGAGATTATTCGAGTTAACGTTGTATATATTAGAGGTTGAACATTCTTTGTTAGTTTGTAAGACATAGATACCATTATTCAAAATACCATCTCCATATTTTATTTCATTGAAATAAATTGAACATTCATTACAACTTATTAGGCATGAAAAGCCTTTATTACATAAAGAAGAAATTGAAATGATGTTCTTTACTAGAGAAGGTACATAAACACAATCTTCTAAGTCTAAAACTAAATCATTCGGAAAACTAATGAATAAGTCCCCACGCACAATGCAGCCAATTTTTCTCCATTACCCATGCGTAAGTCAACCTCCCCATGACGGAGTCTCCTACTATCTCTCAGGCCCTGCACATTGTTACACAAGTGAGTCCCAAAACCGATGTCAAGCACCATAGTAGAAGGTTCAGAGTTTTGAGAATATAGTTCAATCATATACAACATACCTGAAGCATTGGGCTTCTTGGCCTCTTGGGCTTCCCTAACTTCATTGGCTTTCAAGGATCTTCAGTCTTTCTTCCAATGACCCTTCTTTCCACAAAAGAAACATTTCCCCTTTCCTTTTTTCTTCTCCACCTTACCATTGGGCTTTCGGTGATTTGGAGCCTTGGCCTTGCCCTTATTTTTCTTTGGGCCTCGTGGCTTCAGGTCCGTACCCATAAGCATGAAGGAGGTTTTAAGCTCCGGTTTCAAGTCCTTCTCTATTTGCTTTATCAGATTGTGCAATTCTGCTAAAGTAGCTTCTTTATCAGACAGATGAAACTACATAATAAAGTTAGAGAATTCTTTTGGTAAGGACTAAAGAATTAGATCGTGACCTATCTCATGATCCATGATGAACCCGAGGTTGGCCAATTTTTCAATGTGTCCAATCATCTTAAGCACATGTCCACTAACAGATCCTTCCTTATACCTTGTTTGGAATAAGGCACATTACAATTGGAATCTCACGGTATGAACGGAAGTTGCATACAACTCCTTCAAGTGAAAGATGATGGTTTGAACATCCATATCTTCGTGAGCTTTCTGAAGTTCGTCTGACATAGAGCCAAGCATTATGCAAACTGCTTGCTCATCATCATCGACGTGTTTCTTCCAAGCATCAAATGTATCTTGGTCAGCATCTTCTACGGGTTCAGGGGGAAATGGTCTTTCAAGAACATAGAAAATCTTTTCTTGTCGTAAGACAATTTTAAGGTTTCTAAACCAGTCATTGTAGTTGTCCCATTTGAGCTTATGCTCATCAAGGATGGAACGAAGTGATACTCTGTTTTCCATTTGAATGTTTATGAAATATTTTAACCCACCTATTAAGAGAAAATGTTAAAATTAGGAATATTTTTTCATTAATGTTTCATAATAACATGGGCTTTTAATATTATAAAGTTGCTCCCACTCAATTGTTTTAAAATTTTAAGCAAATCACATCAACCTCAATATAATGGATTTCTTATGGGAAATGATCCCATTATCATCATTTCATAACTCCGACTAGGGCCGATCGTTAAAAAATAAGATAATTAGGTAGGTTCCTAACCAATTTATGATATAAATCATAATTCCTTGATCATTGGGTTGGGCAATCAAACATGCCATAGCTTATGCTAGTCCTTGTTCACACCCAATCTTTGCCACTAAGTTATAAGACCACGCCTAAGGGTCTCTGCGTCTTATGACTCAGAAAAGTCAAACCATTGTCAATAGTACGATTTAGGGACAAATTGGTATTGGTCAGTCTGGTAAATCCTAGTCCTGCCAATACGGTTTAAGTCATTTGGGTCTATACTTTACAATGGGAGGTAAATTTTAGACTTAAATTATTATTGAGGATTTTAGCAAGTTTAAGTGAATAACTGTCAAATGGATTCCTCCATTGAAAATTCCCCAGGAGGGTGGAGCGAACTCTCTTAAATACCCTTACCTCTTAGGCTCTTATTGCCTTGGTGACAGGAATAAACAATAGATCCTCCTAATTAGTGCAACACTTTAAATATGCTTTAAGGTAAGCTTTGAGTAAATGATTATCTAGATGTCTTCACAGCTTTTCCTTTTGGCTATAACAAGGTAGTGAGTGAAGGAAGACACCAAATCATTATCTAACTCTAGTAATACCTTTGGTTAAATTAACTTTAGTTTGGAAAGTTTTATTACCCCTTGGTCCCAACCCCTTGTATATTTTTAATGTCTTTTATTATAAACAAGTGATTTATATTATTAGCCTTAAAGGTAATAAATCTCTAAGTTCATCACGAAATAATTATTTAGCTAAGGGATAAACAATACACTCTCTATTTCTTAGAAAGTCTCTAGATGCTTGCACCCTAAAATAATCATACCAATTCTAATCATACATAGAATCATAAAGCATATGAGTTTTAATATTTTGGAATTATTTTAAGCATTAAATAACTTTGATTAATATTTAATTATGATATTGTATTTTATTTTATTCAAATAAATTTACTATTCACGTTTTTCTGCAAACGCGTGAACTTTAAATACAATTTCACAATTCAAATCTTAACCAAATCATGCTAAACATGTGCCTAAAATTAAGTTCAGGGTGTTAGCTTTCCAACGAGCTTTTACACGCCCAATTCCGAGTTCAAATGAGAGAGAACTAATCAAAACAAAAACGGTGCTGTGATACCACTGTTGGGAAGCGGCTGCGAGTGCGCAACAGAAAATTAAAATTATTATACCACTTTCCCTTTGCCCAAGACCCATTTGTTTTAATTATTCTACAAGCCTAGGCATGTTACTATATATTCTAAGCATAAAACTCATAAAACATGCAAAGAACATAAACCTAAACATGCTAACTATCATAAGAACTCTAATTAAAATTAAGAAAGAAAAAGACTTACTTGAACCGAAGACTCCCCCAGTCCTCCCTCCAATCTACAAGTTTTTCTCGAACTCAGCAAGCTCTTCCATGTTCCAAAGAGCCACCCAATTGTGTGACCTCCAAAGATGCACACACCAAAGCCAAAACTCAACGGCAAGACTACGCCTCGAGTGCACGGGTATTTTGCCCTTGGTGCTAGCCTAGGCAAATACCTCAAAATTTTTAACTCGAGGTTCCTCTAGTCAATTAGACTTAAGGATCCTCAAAATCAATGGCTTACTCTTAAACTTTAGAGTTGCTCACTTATATAAACCCAAGATATGAAAGGTTTTGGTGAAAAAATTTGTGAAGAATTATTTGGGTTTATATAGTGCTCCAAAGACAACAAAATTAAATAAGAATCCGATGTGGGATAAAAGCTAATTTAATCTTAGCCATTGGATCTTAATTTAGTGGTTTAATGAGATTATAAAACCCTAATAAGAGTTTGGGCCGAATTGGAATTCAAAACAAATAACAAAAAAATTTACTATTCACATTACTATTCACATGAACAGTAATTTTTTTAAAAATTCTAATTCTCAATGTGTCCCTATCTTCATTCACCAATCCCTAAGCCACTATGGAACCTCATAAATGATCTGTTCAATATTTAAACACTTTGAACCATTTATGAACAATTCCTACATCAATCATATATGCTGTTATATTTGTAATGTGCACTGTTAACCATTGATTTCGACTTTGTTGTGTGTGACCTTTTGGGTTCCCCTCAAGTTGGACATGAAATGAATCGTGATAATTTAATCGAACATAAATTATCCTCCGATCAGATGGTCGTTCGATTTCAATGACCAAGGTTGACATCTAGCAACATGGCAACGCCCCCAAATGAGAAGGCAAAATATATATACCCATTTTGTATGCGATTTACATATGATACGATCCCTCGCCTCACTGTATCCCCATCTATTGACCTAGGGTACGGAAAATGTCTACCCATATGGTCAAAGGTATGATGTTGATAGTGTCTTGAATCGTGCTAACCCAAGAATCTCACATGATTCTTCCGCTGTGGCCACAGTCTCAAGCACTGATCACACATATCAACCCGCGAACTGGAATACTACTCTTATAAGAAAATATTATCCGAGAGAGTGGCGATTCTCTATTGTATCTTTACAAACTTCATGTGTTTCAACAAATGACCCAATCATACCCTTATGACCGGATCTTTTGGACCGGGGAAGGAGAATGTCAAAGTTATTTGATCCACACATATGATTGTAAAGACCTCAAGTCTAAGGACTAGTCATATAATCGATACATGAAAGTTCTCACAGACACATGGGATAAACACTCCATATGAAAATTTTCGGCGGTCAGTTCGATGGACACGAGCAACTCATGCATCCATGTGATACACCAAGCGGACGGATCTCCGCTAGTAGCCTATGAGATTGGCTACACAACTTAAGGGCAGATCATATCATCATGATAGTCTCTCCGCTTTGTGAACTCCCAGATTATTCATAAAACTATGACTAGGAACATTTAAGAGTAATGATTCTCATAAGGCGTGGAAGTCATCGTCTTATTACTCCAAGAGCTTTATTACAGTGTTGATGATTCATATAAGTTATGTAAGACACGTATAATAAAGATTCCCATTTTATTAATTAATGAAAATATTACAAATACATGTACATATAGCCCATCCACAAGTTGGGTATATGGCATATCCCTAATATGGGAAAGCTTCATAATCCACGTCGATGTATAGAAGTGACCTTGACTTTGGCCAACAAGTCACAACTTCCCAAAACATGTGATATATAACAAAGCCTTTGTGGTTCAAACACATCTATGATGGACATTGATCTTGACTTTGGCCAACAAACCAATGCCAATCTTGGATCTTGAGAGAGAACCACTCAATGGAAGGAAAACATTTAATATTTGAGTGAGGGTTTTTCACGTAAATTGGCAACCAATTTATTATCTGATTAGATCTCATCATACACCCTTAAGCATGCATTCTAAAAGCATAATAAGGCGCGAATAAATTAATATCGATATATAGATGGATATATAATAAATTATTCCTAGAACAAATCTCTCCATTTCCACTCTCCCGCTAGCACTATTCATACTTCTACCCAATTACATAATACAATAAAAAAATCTCATTAACATTGAGGGGAATTGGTGAGAAGAAAAATACAAAAAGTAAATAGATAATAGGCTGGACACACAGGTCCAATTTAATAAATTCTAAATTTATTATAATAATTTCCAAAATTTCACCCACCCTTCTAATATCCATCCGATATATATTATTCATACAATACATCCATGTATTCACACAAAGCATGTTATTCAATCAATTTAATCCAATTAATTAATCTTTGAATTAATGACCATCCAATGTTCAAACAACAGTTTGATTTGCGCGAGTCCAACTTGTTAGACAATTATGACCCATAGCGTCACTATTTGTAAAAGACATTGTGGTTTTTTGTACAAATTAATTATATAGCAATGAAATTGCATTTTATCATTTTGTAATTTGATTACTTAATATATATAAGTGATAAAAGTCCCTATGATTAGTTCCGGATTATAAGATATGAGACAGTATCAATCCATAAAGGTTTAATCATTAAATATCCATAGTCGTAGTATTATCGAGACTGGACATCGATAATGAGGAATAGACTAGTATCGCACTTATGCGTGTTATGGAAGCGTAACAACATAGTTCTCATATATTTAAGTATTGGATACTTATGCAAGTGTGATATGAGGTTGTGTTTACCGATGGTACGGAAACAGCTTCGCTTTGGATAGACCCCGCAAAATCCCATTGGTAGTATGACTATGTGTCTATGGGAATCCGCATCAGGGTAGGTGTATTTGGTCTTAACCTGAGACTTGCATTGCTAGTACTTGCGACAATCAATACGCTTTGGTTTTGGTCGTCCAAGACTTTAACAGATTCTGTGTACGCCTCTTCTGGGTTTATTGAGAATCGTAGTGTATTGTGTGTAATGTCAAGATGGAAGTATCACTTTAGTCATATGGAGATGATGATCACGCAGGGATACAGAATTGGTACTCTAAATGGTTGCAACCATCGGGATAATATGACAAGGTCATGATTATCCGATTTAAAGAGACTAGTTGCTTGTAATCCGATATATGCTTCGTACGGGGCAGACACTATTCCAGCCCCAGGCCTTGCATGTGACATCAGATACATGATCGCTATACACAATACTACGTATACTACGTCTGATATAGATTATATATTCCATTAAGAATATTTATGGACAATTGGGTAGGCACGGTGCTTTGCTAGAAGCCAACCATGTCTCGTAAATCGGTAAAAATGTAGTACGAGGTACGTACGTGTTCGGATAGTCCGACGATCGGATTAACTGCCAACATATCTAGGGATCTCTTGGGTCGATTCCTGAAGATTCACCGATCACGTATGATTCGAGCATAATTAATCTGGGATTAATTACTGAGAGATTTTATCTAGGATAAAATACTATTTGAAGAGAGAGAACGATTAATTTGGAATTAATCGTTAAAATAATATATTCGATATATTAAACGAAATTAGATTTCGACGCGGAATTAAAACTAGATTTTAATTCGGGCAAACGAATTAATTTAGAATTAATTCACTAGCGACGTGAATAGTAATTTTGCTTGGCATTATTATTTAATTAAATTTGATTTAATTACGTCGCAACGGAAAGTTCGTTAATTCGGAATTAGTGAACCCGAGCCCAGGAGTGTTTGCGGGCCCACTCGGATTTCGAATCAAGTGGGGCCCACATGTCACATCATTAGTCACATCACTTGTCACTTTGAGTGATGAGTTTTGGTGAGAATTATTTTAATGTTTTACACTCCAAGTTAAAGTGACATGATTGACTTATTACCAAATATTTGGTAAATCATTTATTTGATTTTTTGAAATCAAATTTTAAGTCAACACACATCTCACTCTCTCTCACTCACGCAAATCTCACAAAATGCACTCTATCCATTCTTCTTCATTGCCGAATGCACAAGGAGGAAGAAGAGGTGATTTTTGTTGCAAAAATTACCAAGAGCTAGCACTCACAAGAATCATAAAAAGTGATAGGGAAACCAACCTTGGAGCTTGGAATCACCATTGAAGCTTGGAGCTTAAAGATCAAAGTTCATCTTCAACCAAAATTGGGACATTAGCCGAATCTCGAGAGCTTCAACAAGGAGGAAAATTTTTGAACTCAACACGTCCATAATCCGCTCATTGTAAGTATGATTCCGCCATACTTCTTTAATGTATTCATATGATTTTCTATGCTTGGATGATCTTGGGACTATAGTAGAAACCAACAATGGTATCATTGAGCCTAATTTGAGCATGAAAAATACTAGGGTAAAATTTGGGTAAATTGGATTTGAGCATGATTTAACCAAATTGTTTGTTTGAGCATGCTTGTATATGGATAACTTGGAGTTATTTATGATCAATTTCATGAAAAATTAATTGGATCAATTTTTGCCCAAAATGTTGGCTTGGCCGAGACATGTATGCCCTAAAATAGTCATGGTATTTTTTTCTTTTGATCATTAGATGAGTTTGAACACTTGGGAAATGTTGATTTGTAATTCAATCGGATTGAAAACTGAATCAGACAAATAAACCCTATGAATGCCGTGAGTATGATGAGCATGAATGAGTTGATTTTTTGTTTCAAAAATGTTGGACATAAGTTGAACAAATTAATACATGATTAATTGATTAAATTAGTATTTTGGAAATATTAATTTAGATAATTAATTGATGTAATACACTTTAATTAATTGAATTTTGAAATTTGGAAAATTAAAATTTAATTAGTTGGGCTTAATTTAGAATTGGGCTTTAAATGTTGTATTTGGGCCTAATGGGCTTGGTTGGGCCAAGTTGATTTAAGTCAATTGGATTGGATCCAAATTGGGCCTAAATCATTCCATTATGTCCAAATGTGACAAATGAACCTTTTATGTTTAATTGGGCCTTATGGGCCTAAATTGGTTTCTTGGCAAATAAAGGTGATTCCTTAATTTGGCTTTAGTATTTGGGTTTGACCCATATTGACCAAAGTCCATGCCTTAAAAAATTAATTGAAAGCCCATCGGACTTTAATTAAACGACATTAGATGTTAATTGGGCTTTGAGACCCATTTAGATTAGATTTGGAATCTAAGTCTTTAAAGGCACATTAAAAAGTGTAGTTATTTAATTTAGAATTAAATATAGAATTAGTATTGAATACGAATTAAATTAGATTTAAATTGTAGTTCGATATAATTCAAGAATTCGTACTTCGAGTACTTATTCTCAAACGAGTTGGACTCACGGAAAATCAAATCGTTGTTTGAACATTAGATGATCACATTATTCAAGATTAATTAATTGGATTAGATTGATTGAATAACATGCTTTGTGTGAATACATGGATGTGTTGAATGAATAACGTATATCGGATGGATATTAGAAGGGAAATGGCAATTTTAGAAATTGTTGTAAATTTAGAATTTATTAAATTGGACCTGCTTGTCCAGCCTTATCTCTCTTGATTCTTTGTATTCTCTTCTCACCTAATTCCCCTCAATGTTAATGAGGTTTCTATTATTGTATTATGTAATTGGGTAGAAGTAAGAATAGTGCTAGCCGGGGAGAGGAAAGAGAATGATTCGTTCAAGGAACAATCTGTGAGATATCCATCCGCATATCGTTATTAATTTATTTTCGCGCCTTATTATGCTTTTAGAATGCATGTTTAAGGGTGTATGATGAGACCTAACAAAGATAATAAATTGGTTTCCAATTTACGCGAAAAACGCTCAAACAAAATATTAAGTGTTTTCCTTCCATTGAGTGATTCTTACTCAAGATCCAAGATTGGCACTGGTTTGTTGGCCAAAGTCAAGACTTTTGTCCTTCGCGGATGTTTTTGAATCATGAAGGCTTTGTTATATATCGGTGTCTTGTCCAAGTTGTGATTTGTTGGCCAAAGTCAAGATCACTTCTTGTCCATCGACATCGATTACGAAGCTTTCTAAAGTCAATGGGTTCCGCTTAATTGGAATCATTAAGCTTGTTGTGCCTAAGCCAAGGCTTAGTTGATTCAGAGGAAGAAGGTTAGGAAAATATATTGGATATATGGCATATATATTGTATATATGTTTCGGACTTGTAGGTCCACCTACCGGATCTAGGAATTGGATGAGATCCAATTGATCTTAGAGATCTACCTAGTTAAATATCATACAGATTGTTGGCCAAAGTCAAGGTTGTGTGTTATTTAACGGGATCCTAGCCAACTAGGAAACTAGGTTTCCCGAGTACTCAACAGAGGGTTAGAGGCTCGCCAAAAAATAGTGGGAGGCTAGTATTGAATTTGCAATTTCGTTCAAATACTTAGCTTTACGCGTTTTCAAATTATTTCGTCAATTATTAGTTGGACTAATACATTATTATTTTTCTTGTAACAGTTAGACTGTACCCAAACATCGTTAATCGAATAGTTAGACTATTGCGGTTAAGATGACTGGAAAGTTAAGCATTAGGGATATTGTCATGGGCGACAACGTCTTTAATGGCAGAAACTTTCAAGACTGGGATATGAATCTCAGAATAGTTATGGGATCCGAGAAGTTACTCTACATTATAAAGCGACCTCTTGGGCCTAAGCCCCGATCTGATCAGTTACTAGAGCTAGAGCTTTGGAAGACTCATAGCGATGACAATACGACTGCTCAATTGGTAATGCTTGCCCCTATGACTCCACAATTCCGTCGTCAAAACAAGGGGTTTGATCCATATGAGATGATGACGAAGTTGCACGATCTCCATCGATCTAACCTTAGATCGCAAAGATACGAGTTGCAGAAGAAGCTTTTTCGTGCTCGAATGTCAGAGGGTACGTCTGTTGAGCATCATGTCTTAGAGATGATTGCTGACATTGAGCAGCTCGGACATATGGGCATAGTCTTCGAGGCTGAGACTTCAGTAGATTTGATCCTACAGTCTCTCCCCGACACTTGGAGTGGGTTCATCATGAACTAGAACATGTTGAACCAAGACCATACTCTTCGAGAGTTGATGTCCACTCTGCGTGAGGCAAAAAATGAGCTCCTTAAGATCAAGAAGCGCGAGGCGCACTATGCTTCAACATCTCAGACTCCAAGGGCTTGGCCCAATGCTTCTGGAGGTGTTAAGAAGAAGAAGCATAATAAGAAGGGCAATGCCAAATCGTCAAAGGGTTCTGGGAAACCCAAGGACAAATCCCAAGATGTATGCTTGCAGTGCGGGAAGCGAGGTCACTGGAAGCGTGACTGCCACGAGTACAAGGCACACATGAAAGAGATTAAAGCGGGCAAGGCACCGGCAACAGGTATGTTTGTTATAGAAATAAACATGTCTACTTATAGTTTTAAAAATTGGATTTTTGATTCTGGTTGTGGTACTCATATATGTACTGATGTGCAGGATCTGCGGATTAGCAGGAGACTGGCTTCAGGAGAGATTGACCTCCGTGTTGGAAATGAGACGCGAGTTGCTGTTTTGGCCGTGGGCACTTATGTTTTGGAACTGCCATCGGGGCATGTACTTGAACTTATAAACTGTTATTTTGTACCTAGTTTGACTAGGAATATTATTTCTGTATCTATGTTAACCCAATGTGGGTATACTTTTGTATTTAGAAACACTGGGTGTTTTATGTATAAAAATGATATGGAAATTTGCACGGTTGATGCAAATAATGGTCTTTATATTTTGAATAAAATCAATCTCAAACATATAATGTAACAAACAAAAGGCTTAAAGTACGTAACAAAGATGAAACTTATATGTGGCATTGTAGTTTGAGACACATAAACAAGACACGTATATCAACACTTTCGAAGAGTGGGTACTTGGACGAATTTGATTCAAATTCATATGATGTCTGCGAATCTTGTTTATTAGGCAAGATGCATAAATCACCTTTTAGCGGTATGTGGTGTTTGGTTTTATCTAGGTCCCAAGATCAAACAAGACATGAAATACATGTGTGAATACATCAAAGGAGGTAGTGGAATACTCACATCGATCGGTTGAGACGAATCGGCAACAAACAAAACAATTTTTGGCCTCTCCAAGTGGCGCCATTTGATGCAGTTCACTGCCAAGAAAAATCAGACTTGGATGATGATTTTGAGCTCCAAGCTTGAATCAAACGGTTCCCGACTCATGGGTGAACCTCCCTACCACCTTCGCATATCTCGTAGTGTGCTAGCACTTGCGGTTTTTGCCACAAAAACCCAACTCTTGCCTCCCTCATGCTCACGGTTTTAGTGTGAAACCAGTGAGTGTTTTGCCCAAATGGGTGTGAGTTTGAAGAGAGAAAAGAGAGAGAAGAAAGTTGTGTAATAGGTTAGTAAAACCTTTTCCAAAAAGGTTTATATATTTTTCCATAAAATATACAAAGCATTTACCAAATAATAAATTAAAATCAATTGGTAAATACTTTCCACCAACTTACACTATTTCACCAAAACACATCACTATTCATTTTTACTTTATTAAAGTGACATGTCTTTCAATCAATCAATCACATCAATCAATCACATTACTCAAAGTGACATTTGATTTGATGCTTGATGCGACGAATGATTTGACGCTTGATGTGACTTGCGTTGCCGCACTCGAATTCGAAATACGAATGCGCTCGCAATCACACTCGGGCTCGGGTTCGCTAATTCTCAATTAGCGAATATTCCGTTGCGTCGTAATTAAATGATTACGCCAAGCGAATTCACTATTCACGTCGCTAACGAATTAATTCTAAATTAATTCGTTCGTCCGAATTAAAATCCAATTTCAATTCCGCGTCGAAATCCAATTTTGTTTAATATATCGAATATATTAATTTAATCGATTAATTCCAAATTAATCATTTCCTCTCTTTAGACGATATTTTATCCTAGATAAAATATCTCTGTAACTAATCCTAAATTAATTTTCTCTCTCTTCTATATAATCCCAGATTATTTAAGAGTGCGAGTCATACGTCATCGGTGGATTATCGGGAAGCGACACATGAGATCCCCGGATATGTTGGCAGTAAATGCGGTCGTCGGAGTATCCGAATCACGTACGTACCAAGTACCACGTTCTACCGATTTACGAGACAAGGTCGGCTTCTAGCAAAGCACCAAGTCTACCCAATTCTCCGGACATATTCTTATAAGAATATCTAAGGATCTATATCAAGCGTAGTATACCAAGTATTATGTATATCGGCCCAGTATCGGATAGTCACATGCTAGGGCTGGGGCTGGATAAGTGTCTGCCCCGTCCGAAGCACATGTCGGATGTCTGGTAACTAGTCTCTATAATCGGATATACATGACCTTGTCATAATATCCCGATGGCCGACCAGCACTTAAGAGCACTAATACCGTATCCTGCGTGACATCATCTCCACTATGACTGGAGTGATACTTCCGTCTTGACATCACACCCAATACTCTACGATTCTCAATATACCCATCATTGGCGTACACAGAACCGGTTAGAGTCCTAGAAGACCTCAACTAAAGTATATTGATTGTCGTAAGAATTAGCGGTGCAAGTCTCAGGTTAAGACCAAATACACCTACCCTGATGTCGGACTCCCATAGACACATAGTCATAATACCAATGGGATTCCGAGGGGTCTTTCCAGAGCGAAGCTGTTTCCCGTACCATCGGTGAAACACGACCTCCTATCGCACTTGCATAAGTATCCAATACTTATATATATGAGAACTATGCCGTTGTGCCCTCACAACGCGCACAAGTGCAATACTAGCCTATTCCGCATTATCGATGTCCAGTCTCGATAATACTCCGGCTAGGGATATTTAAATGATTAATCCTTCGTGGACTGATACTGTCTCATATCATTCTCAATCCAGGAACTAATCATAGGGACCTCTCTTCATTTATATATCTATGGTGATCTAATCACAAATGAAGAGAGTGCAATTTCCGTGTCACATAGTTAATTTGTACAACAACACAATGATCTGTACAAACAGTGACGCTATGGGTCATTTTGTTCAACAATCTCCCACTTGGCACATAGCCAGTCACTCAAGTGTCCCACACCCGAACTATGTACGGTTCGCTCAAATTGCTGAGGAAAAGTTTTCGTCAGCGGATTTGCATGATTATCGTCTGACGCGATTTACACGATCATCACATCGCCATGATGTATGATCCGAACGAATCAGATGAATATCGAAGTATATATCTGGATCGTCGATGGGACCTTTAATTCCTTAGCCTGTGCTGACGCCTAGCTCAGCCGCTAACAGAACTATATCTAATCTAATTAGATTTATTTTCGACCCAAATGGCTTCTATTGCTGCCTCGGCTGCAGCAATAATCCGCATTTGTTGTTTATTCGGCAACAGTTATCTTGCTAGGAAGATTTCCAGCTCACTGTCCCAGTGTTCAAACTTTTATAGTACCGTAGTATTTAATTGTTTGGAAACTTGCAACAGTGATCCCAGTCACTTCAAGTTCTCCTTCTCCATAGTTTAAGATAGCATCTTTAGTTCTCTGAGATACTAACAGATGTTCTTAATTTCAATCCAGTGACTATCACTTGGATTGACCTGATCGTGACTCTATATGCTCGAAGCGTATGAGACACCAAATCAAGTACATTTTAAATGTACAATTTCCCAGAGAGTGTTAACAACTCCAAATCTATCCCAGTAGATCTTTATTCCTTGAATAAAGGTTGTTACTCCCCAGAATTCTACGGAGAATTTCTATGAAATCCAAGCTTTCACAATAGCTTTATGGGAATATACTTGTCAGTGCGCTCTCCCACTAACCTCCTTATATACACAAGAATTATTTCATTTTTATTCAAATCATAAACCATTATGATTATTTCAAAACGACAGTTCCAAGAACCTTATGCTTGCTTCAATCCAAACATGGATCGAATAACCCGCAAACCTTGTTTGTTGGTTATACAAAATCGTCAGGATGTTCTAATCATCCTCCAAAAGGTTTCCTTTTCAGGAAAGCGATTTTGATCTGTAACTGACATATTTCATAAATGAAATACGCAGTTATCAACAAGCATCTTCAAAATGGATTTACCATGGCAAAAGGTAAAAAGGATGAACCGTTATTAACACAATGTTGATAACGATACATTTCCGTCATAAGCCTAGCTTTGTACGTTGGTATGTTGCCATCCATGTATGTCTTCCTTGAAGACGTTTAATGTACTAATAGGCACAATGCCTTGTGGTACAACAACTACTATCCAAAATAGTTGTTATACATGGAATCCATTTTGGACTCATGGCACTTTGCCATGAAAGGGAGTTGATACCTTGTATCATTTCCTCGTACGTAGTCGGTTAGTATTCCTCAATAAGATTTACATCTTTATGAGGTTAGATCAGAAACCCATACCCTAGGTTGTTTTCTGACTCTTTCTCCGATCTACCCAGTTCTTGTGTATTCGAAGATTAATGGTACAGATTCATCATTGATGAACTGTTTGTGTCCATTAAGGACTTCGTGCCTTGAATAGTATTACTCCGATTTTCATCGAGTATCACTATCCTCCCACTGACCACTGCATATCGGTATTCCTCTCAGGAAAACCGCATGGTGAGCAACAATCATATTGTTCTCATGTGAGATTTATAAGTAATATACTTAAGGTTTCCCTTAGGATAACCTATATTGGCACTTATCCAATTTGGGTTCTTAGTTTGATATCATCCAAACGTTATGCCTGGCATACCCAAATTATTAGGAGTGAGAAACCCCGTTTCTTTCCTGTTCATATCCTATATGATATCTGTCAAACAGATTTATATGGAACCTTATTCTAAATAAGTTTTGCACTGTTAATACATATCATGTTTGAAGGAAATGATAGCTCAGAGCGACTCGTGATAAACCTATCTTGTCCAACAAAATTCTGTTTTTAGTTCGACACACCGTCAAACTGACGTGTCTCGGGAGGAGTCCTCATCTGAAAGAATACCATACTCTTTCATGTATGTATAAAACTTAATGCTTAAGTATTTTCATTACGGTCTTACCGCGACGGTATAATACTATAGCCGATCTGTTTATCTACTTCGTGTCGAAACTCTAATAGTTTCCGATCTGTGTTCTTCAAAAGAAACACATAACCATAACGTGATGCCACATCCGTTAAGGTCACGAAATATTCATGTTCACATCTAGCCTAGCTAGATATGGGCCCACTAACTTCACCATGAATAGGGCTAAAAGATCGGTGGCACTTACACTATTACCAAGTAAACAGTGTTTTAGGTACTTTACCTAACAAACTAGATTCGTAGACTTTATTTGAATAGTCAAATCAGTCCTAGTACCCACTCTTCAAAAGTGCGGATATACGAGTCTTGTTTAATTGTGTCCCAGACTACAATGCCACAAATAAGTCTCTACTTGATCAAATCAATTTGAGCTATTTATTTGTCATTTTATATGTTTTGAGATTTTAATTATATTCAAAATATAAATTATGTTATTCACATCTAATGTGTTTATCTCAGTATCATCTTTATATAATGAAACATTTAGTGTTCTAGAATATAAAGGTTTATTCACAATGGATTAAACACTGATATAGAGATAATGTCTCTAGTCAAACTAGTTACCTTATAACAGTTCCTAATTTAAGTACACACCCGAAGGGTAGTTCCTAAACTTAGGTATCTACGGTCGAAACAGCGACTTTCGTCCCGTTTCCGATTCGCAGAGCAATCTCAGCTTGAAATCAGTATCCTGCTCAAAGCAGATTCTGAACATCAATACATATATTTTATGTACCACACTAAGTATTTAAAATCTAATTTCAATACTAGTTGTGAACATAACTTTGACAAACATTTTTAAAGTCAGAGCCTTGCCCTTTCTTTAATTCCTTCATGTCTGCCATATCCAAATGGTAGTCACTTTGGTATATGTCAATTATCCTTTTCAATATTTTAGGAACCTTAGGCCAAGCCTTGGATTTTTAGAATATCGAAACGATGTGCACCTCGTGCTACATGCCCAATTGCAAACTTTGACTTTTTCTCCTCTAGAATAGTCAATTATTCTCCAAGAATTATAATTGCAATTTTATACTTCTTAAATCTAAAATTAGATTTATGACAAATATATTAAATTAAGCACTAAAGTCATCATATAAATCTTCTAAAGATTTACGCTCTACTTATTTGCTTAATTTGGGCTTAAGGTATAATAAGTTATTTTATCAAATAAAGTAACCTATTATTTATTCCCAATTTGAAAATTAAATCATTTAAAACATTAATCCAAGATTATATTTTAAATATCCAACTTTTCAATTTTATCTTGATTACAATAGTCCAACTATTTAATCAACGATTAGTGGTACTATATATATTATAATGATTATAATAGTCCAACTATATAATCAAATATAATCCAAATTAATTAACCTCGATTACATTGATTACTATAATACATTATTAAAATCAACTGTGAACTGAAATTAATTAATTCAAATATACTGATTAATATAATCCAATTATATATAATCAACTATAATACAGTCCAACTGTTTATTAAAACAACAATTTAAATATTAGTCCAACTAACATTTAATATTACGACGAAATAATTTGAATGAGCGCGTATGGCGAGTAATTGAACGAATATTGCAAATTCAATTCTTGCCTCCCACTATTTTTCGTCGAGCCTCTAACCCTCTGTCGAGTACTCGGGAAACCGTGTTTCCTAGTGGGCTAAGATCCCGTTAAATATCACACAATCTTGACTTTGGCCAACAAATTGTATGATAATTAACTAGGTAGATCTCGAAGATCATTGGATCTCATCCAACTCCTAGATCCAGTAGTAGGTGGACATCCAAGTCCGAAACATATATCTTATATATGCCTATATATCTAATATATACCCTAACCTTTTTCCTCTGAATCAACTAGGCCTTGGCTTTGGCACAACAAACCTAATGATCCAGTCAAGCGCGGACCATTGACCATGGAAGCTTCGTAATCAATGTCGTTGGACAAGAAGTGGTCTTGACTTTGTCCAACAAACCACACTTGGACAAGACACCAATATGGAACAAAGCCTCGTGATTCAAACACATCTTCGACGGACAAGGGCTTGACTTTGGCCAACAACCCATGCCAATCTAGGATCTTGAGTAAGAATCACTCAATAGAAGGAAAAGACGCATGATATTTGATGAGGGCTTTTCGCGTGCAAATTGGCTACCAATTTAATTATCTTTGTTAAGGTCTCATCATCAACCCTTAAACATGCATTCTAAATACATAATAAAGCGCATATGAAAATAAAATAAAATAATAATGATATGCGGATGTATACTTAACATATTGATCCTAGATCAAATCTCTCCTTTCTCACTCAAGCTAGCACTGTATTACTTCTACCCGTTACACTACACTTCTAAAGAAACCTCATTTATATTGAGGAGAATAGGTGAGAAGAGAATACAAAGAGAATAGAGGTGATAAGGCTGGACACGCAGGTCCATTTAATAAATCGAATTTATTACAACAATTTCCAAAATTGCCTCACCCTACTAATATCAATCCGATATACATTATTCATTCATCACAACCACGTATTCACACATAAGCATGCTATCAATCATCTAATCAAATTAATTAATCTGATAATTATGTGATCATCCAATGTTCAAACAACGATTTGATTTTGTCGAGTCAAACTCGTTTTTGCGAATAAGTACTCAAAGTACGAATTCATGAATTAAATTAAACTACAACATTAAATCAAATTAATATGTATTTAATACTAATTCACTATTCAATTCCAAATTAAATATTACACTTTATTTAATAAACCTTTTCGACTTAAATTCCAAATTTAATCGTGTCGGGTCTCAAAGCCCGATTAACGCCCAACGTTAGTTTAATTCAAGTCCAATGGGCTTTTAATTAATTTCTTTAAGGCGTGGGCTTCGGCAACCAAACCCCATAAGCCCAGAAATCAATTTAGGCCCATTAGGCCCAATTAAACTTTAAAGGTTCATTAAGTCGCATTTGGGCTTTATGGAAGCGGTTTTGGGCCCAATTGGATCCAATCCATTTGGCCTAAACCCAACTTTGTACAACAAAGCCCAATAAGCCCAATTGCAACTTAAGAAGCCCAAATCCAATTTAAGGCCCAAATAATTAAATTTCATAAATCCAATTACGCAATTTAATTACCTAAAGTGCATTACATGATTAATCAACTAAATCAATACTTCCAAACACCAAATTAGTCCAATTAATCATGCTCATTATCATTATCACATGTCCAACACATAAATGAAAAAATCAAACCCATTACGTGCTTTAAAGCTCTCGGCCAAAGGAGGGATTTTGTGTCCGATTGGTTTCAATCCAATCAAACCCACAATCGACATTAAATCAACATCCTAAATGATTTCCAATACATCCAATGTCCTAAAATAAAAATACCAAGACATTCAAGGGCATAATCCAATTCGGCCAAGGTGATAACTTTTGGGGATTTTATGTTCAATTCAAAATCCAATCCAATTAGTTTCAAATTAACATTATCTTTAATGATTCCAACTCATCAAATGAATCAAAATCAAAAAATTCCAAGAACCCAAAAATCACATACACATTCGGCCAAGATGAAAAATTTGGGCAAATTTGATCCAATCACATTTTGTTGAAATTGATGAAATCAATCTTCAATATAACATATATTAAGCATGCTTAAACATCCAATTTTATAAAATCATGCTCAATTACAAAGTACCCAATTTTAAGCCCTACAATTTCATGCTTGAACCTATAGCTCTTGATGCCATTGTTTGGTTTTATCTAGGTCCCAAGATCAAACAAGACATGAAATACATGTGTGAATACATCAAAGGAGGTAGCGGAATACTCACATCGATCGGTTGAGACGAATCGGCAACAAATAAAACAATTTTTGGCCTCTCCAAGTGGCGCCATTTGATGCAGTTCACTGCCAAGAAAAATCAGATTTGGATGATGATTTTGAGCTCCAAGCTTGAATCAAACGGTTCCCGACTCATGGGTGAACCTCCCTACCACCTTCGCATATCTCGTAGTGTGCTAGCACTTGCGGTTTTGCCACAAAAACCCAACTCTTGCCTCGCTCATGCTCACTGTTTTAGTGTGAAACCAGTGGGTTTTGCCAAATGGGCGTGAGTTTGAAGAGAGAAAAGAGAGAGAAGAAAGTTGTGTAATAGGTTAGTAAAACCTTTTCCAAAAAGGTTTGATATATTTTTCCATAAAATATACAAAGCATTTACCAAATAATAAATTAAAATCAATTGGTAAATACTTTCCACCAACTTACACTATTTCACCAAAAAACACATCACTATTCATGTTTTACTTTATTAAAGTGACATGTCTTTCAATCAATCAATCACATCAATCAATCACATCACTCAAAGTGACATTTGATTTGATGCTTGATGCGACGATGATTGACGCTTGATGTGACTTGCGTTGCCGCACTCGAATTCGAAATACGAATGCGCTCGCAATCACACTTGGGCTCGGGTTCGCTAATTCTCAATAGCGAATATTCCGTTGCGTCGTAATTAAATGATTACGCCAAGCGAATTCACTATTCACGTCGCTAACGAATTAATTCTAAATTAATTTGTTCGCCCGAATTAAAATCCAATTTCAATTCCGCGTCGAAATCCAATTTCGTTTAATATATCGAATATATTAATTTAATCGATTAATTCCAAATTAATCATTTCCTCTCTTTAGACGATATTTTATCCTAGATAAAATATCTCCGTAACTAATCCTAGATTAATTTTCTCTCTCTTCTATATAATCCCAGATTATTTAAGAGTGCGAGTCATACGTCATCGGTGAATTATCGGGAAGCGGAAGCGACACATGAGATCCCGGTTATGTGGCAGTAGTAAATGCGGTCGTCGGAGTATCCGAATCACGTACGTACCAAGTACCACGTTCTACCGATTTACGAGACAAGGTCGGCTTCTAGCAAAGCACCAAGTCTACCCAATTCTCCGGACATATTCTTATAAGAATATCTAAGGATCTATATCAAGCGTAGTATACCAAGTATTATGTAATCGGCCCAGTATCGGATAGTCACATGCTAGGGCTGGGGCTGGATAAGTGTCTGCCCCGTCCGAAGCACATGTCGGATGTCTGGTAACTAGTCTCTATAATCGGATATACATGACTTGTCATAATATCCCGATGGCCGGCCAGCACTTAAGAGCACTAATACCGTATCCTGCGTGACATCATCTCCACTATGACTGGAGTGATACTTCCGTCTTGACATCACACCCAATACTCTACGATTCTCAATATACCCAGCATTGGCGTACATAGAACCGGTTAGAGTCCTAGACGACCTCAACTAAAGTATATTGATTGTCGTAAGCATTAGCGGTGCAAGTCTCAGGTTAAGACCAAATACACCTACCCTGATGTCGGACTCCCATAGACACATAGTCATAATACCAATGGGATTCCGAGGGGTTTTTCCAGAGCGAAGCTGTTTCCCGTACCATCGGTGAAACACGACCTCCTATCGCACTTGCATAAGTATCCAATACTTATATATATGAGAACTATGTCGTTGTGCCCTCACAACGCGCACAAGTGCAGTACTAGCCTATTCCGCATTATCGATGTCCAGTCTCGATAATACTCCGGCTAGGGATATTTAAATGATTAATCCTTCGTGGACTGATACTGTCTCATATCATTCTCATCCAGGAACTAATCATAGGGACCTCTCTTCATTTATAATATCTATGGTGATCTAATCACAAATGAAGAGAGTGCAATTTCCTTGTCACATAGTTAATTGTTACAACAACACAATGATCTGTATAAATAGTGACGCTATGGGTCATTTTGTCCAACATATGGGCCCATGTCTAGCCAGGCTAGAGGTGGATATGAATACTTCGTAACCTTTCCGGATGATGCATCACGTTTTGGTTATGTGTATCTTATGAGACACAAGTCGGAAACTTTTGAGAAATTCAAAGAGTTTCGACACGAAGTAGAAAAACAGACAGGCAAAATTATTAAGACATTACGGTCGGACCGTGGTGACGAATACTTGAGCAATGAGTTTCTTGATTACTTGAAAGAATATGGTATTCTTTCACAGTGGACTCCTCCTGGAACACCGCAATTAAACGGTGTGTCCGAACGGAAAAACTGAACTTTGTTAGATATGGTGAGGTCTATGATGAGTCACACAGAGCTACCTATTTCCTTCTAGGGATATGCATTGAACTGTGCAATACTTATTTTGAATAAGGTTTCGTCAAAGTCTGTTCAACAGACTCCATATGAAATATGGACAAGAAAGAAACCGGGTTTCTCATTCCTGAAGATTTGGGGTTGATGGGCATACGTCAAACATTTGGAAGGTACCAAACTGGAACCCAAATCGGATAAATGCCTATTTGTAGGATATTCTAGGGAAACCAAAGGATATTACTTCTATCACCCACAAGAGAACAAAGTATTTGTTGGTCTGCATGCGGTTTTCCTTGAGAAGGAATTCCTAAATGCAGTGACAAGTGGGAGGAAAGTAGAACTCGATGAAAATCGGAGTGATACTGTTCTTGGCACAGAATCCTTAATGGAACATGAACAGTCCATCAGGGATGAGACTGTACCACAATCTTCGAATACACAAGGATCGCGTAGGTCGGAGAGAGTCATAAAACAACCTGAGAGGTATGGGTTTCTGATCTCACCTCATGTGGATATTAATCTTATTCAGGAAGAAGATCTGACTACGTATGAGGAAGCGATCCAGGGTATAGACTCTGGTTTATGGCAAGATGCCATGAATTCCGAAATGGATTCCATGTACACCAACCAAGTTTGGACACTGGTTGATGCACCAGAAGGCGTAAAGCCTATTGGTTCAAATGGGTCTTCAAGAGGAAGACTGACATGGATGGCAACGTACAAACGTACAAAGCTAGGCTTGTAGCGAAAGGGTATCGTCAACGACATGGTGTTGATTACGATGAAACTTTTTCACCTGTTGCCATGATTAAATCCATTCGGATAATGCTTGCTATTGCTGCATATTTCAATTACGAGATATGGCAATTGGACGTCAAAACTGTTTTCCTTAACGGAAACCTTTTAGAGGATGTTTACATGCAACAGCCTGACGGTTTTGTCGTACCTAGACTTTCAAAGTTCAAACAAGGTTTGTAAGTTAAATTGATCCATTTATGGATTGAAGCAAGCATCGCGTTCTTGGAACCAACATTTTGATGAGATCATAGAAGAATATGATTTCATTCAAAACGATGATGATCCTTGTGTATATAAGAAGGTTAGTGGGAGTGCACTGACATTCATTGTCCTTTACGTTGACGATGTATTGCTAATTGGCAATGACATTCCCATGTTAGCATCGGTGAAAGCTTACATTTCATTAAAATTCTCCATAAATGATCTGAGAGAATCAGCCTTTATTCTAGGAATAAAGATCTACCGAGATAGATCTAGAAAGCTGTTTGGACTCTCCCAGAGCACGTACATTGAAAAAGTGTTGAAGAGATTCAACATGGATCAGTCCAAGAGGGGACTGTTGCCAGTGTCACATGGCGTCACTCTATCTAAGGACATGTGTCCTAAAACTCAAGATGAGAGAGACAACATGAGTCGGATACCGTTCGCCTCGGTAGTCGGATCGATCATATATGCCATGATATGTACGCGACTTGATGTCTCCTATGCTTTGAGCATGTGTAGTCGCTATCAGGCCGATCCAGGTGATAGTCACTGGATGGCGGTTAAGAATATCCTAAAGTATCTTAGACGAACAAAGGATGCTTTCTTAATCTATGAAGATGCAGAACTTGAGGTAACTGGGTATACCGATGCAAGTTTCCAAATCGATAAAGATGACTGCAAGTCGCAATCGGGGGTACATATTTTGTTTGAATAACATAGCAGTAAGCTGGAAATCTTCCAAGCAAGAAAGTTGCCGATTCAACAACAGAGGCAGAGTATATTGCTGCAGCTGAAGCAGCAAAAGAGGCAGTTGGATCCGAAAATTCCTAATTGGATTAGGAGTAGTTCCGTTAGCAGCTGAGCCCGTTCCATTGTATTGTGACAATAACCGGGGCTATAGCGCAGGCTAATGAACCGCGGTCTCATCAACGATCCAAGCATGTTCTTCGACGTTTCCATCTGATTCGTTAGATCATACATCGTGGCGATGTGAAGATGAAGATCGAGAAGGTCACATCAGAGGACAACATAGCAGATTCGCTAACGAAAGCTATTCCTCAGTAAAAGTTTGAGCGACATGTACTTAGTTCAGGTATTAGATTCTTAAGTGACTGGCTATAGGCTAAGTGGGAGATTGTTAGACAATTATGACCCATAGCGTCACTATTTCTAAAAGACATTGTGGTTTTTGTACAAATTAATTATGTACAATGAAATTGCATTTTATCATTTTGTAATTTGATTACTTAATATATATAAATGATAAAAGTCCCTATGATTAGTTTCGGATTATAAGATATGAGACAGTATCAATCCATAAAGGTTAATCATTAAAATCCCTAGTCGTAGTATTATCGAGACTGTACATCGATAATGCGAATAGACTAGTATCGCACTTGTGCGTGTTATGGAAGCGTAACAACATAGTTCTCATATATTTAAGTATTGGATACTTATGCAAGTGTGATAGGAGGTTGGTTTACCGATGGTACGGAAACAGCTTCGCTCTGGATAGACCCCGCGGAATCCCATTGGTAGTATGACTATGTGTGTCTGGGAATCCGCATCAGGGTAGGTGTATTTGGTCTTAACCTGAGACTTGCATTGCTAGTACTTACGATAATCAATACGCTTTGGTTTTGGTCGTCCAAGACTTTAACAGGTTCTGTGTATGCCTCTTCTGGGTTTATTGAGAATCGTAGTGTATTGGGTGTAATGTCAAGATGGAAGTATCACTTCAGTCATATGGAGATGATGATCACGCAGGGATACAGAACTGGTACTCTAAATGGTTGCAACCATCGGATAATATGACAAGGTCATGATTATCCGATTTAAAGAGACTAGTTACTTGTAATCCGATATATGCTTCGTACGGGGCAGACACTATTCCAGCCACAGGCCTTGCATGTGACATCAGATACAGGATCGCTATACACAATACTACGTATACTACGCCTGATATAGATTATATATTCCTTTAAGAATATTTCTGGACAATTGGGTAGGCACTGTGCTTTGTTAGAAGCCAACCATGTCTCGTAGATCAGTAAAAATGTAGTACGAGGTACGTACGTGTTTGGATAGTCCGACGACCGGATTTACTGCCAACATATCCAGGGATCTCTTGGGTCACTTCCCGAAGATTCAACGATGACGTATGATTCGAGCATAATTAATCTGGGATTAATTATGGATAGATTTTATCTAGGATAAAATACTATTTGAAGAGAGAGAACGATTAATTTGGAATTAATCGTTAAAATAATATATTCGATATATTAAACGAAATTAGATTTCGACGCGGAATTAAAACTAGATTTTAATTCGGGCAAACGAATTAATTTAGAATTAATTCACTAGCGACGTGGATAGTAATTTTGCTTGGCATTATTATTTAATTAAATTTGATTTAATTACGTCGCAACGGAAAGTTCGTTAATTTGGAATTAGCGAACCCGAGCCCGGGAGTGTTTGCGGGCCCACTCGGATTTCGAATCAAGTGGGGCCCACATGTCACATCATTAGTCACATCACTTGTCACTTTGAGTGATGGGTTTTGGTGAGAATGATTTTAACTTGTTTTACACTCCAAGTTAAAGTGACATGATTGACTTATTACCAAATATTTGGTAAATCATTTATTTGATTTTTTGAAATCAAAATTTGTTTAGTCAACACACATCTCACTCTCTCTCACCCACGCAAATCTCACAAAATTGCACTCTCTCCATTTCTTCTTCATTGCCGAATGCACAAGGAGGAAGAAGATATTTTTTGTTGCAAAAAATTACCAAGAGCTAGCACTCACAAGAATCATAAAAGGTGATATGGAAACCAACTTTGGAGCTTGGAATCACCATTGAAGCTTGGAGCTTAAAGATCAAAGTTCATCTTCAACAAAAATTGGGACCTTAGCCGAATCTTGGAGAGCTTCAACAAGGAGGAAAATTTTTGAACTCAACACTTCCATAATCCGCTCATTGTAAGTATGATTTCGCCATACTTCTTTAATGTATTCACATGATTTTCTATGCTTGAATGATTTTGGGACTATAGTAGAACCAACACAACTCGTTTAAGAATAAATACTTAAAGTATGTATTCTTGAATTATATCGAACTACAATTTTAAATCAAATTTTATTTGTATCCAATACTAATTCAAAATTAATTCCAAATTAAATAATTACACATATTTTAGTGACTTTTAGACTTAGATTCTAAATCCAATCTTAATGGGTCTCAAAGGCCCAATTTACATCCAATGCCAATTTAATTAAAGTCCAATGGGCTTTCAATTAATTTTTAAGGCATGTGCTTTGGCAATTATGGATCCAATCCAAGATACCAATGCCCAATTAGGAATCACCATTTGCCATAAAATCAATTTTGGCCCATTAGGCCCAATTAAATATTAAAAGGCCCAAAAGTTATATTTGGACTTTATGAAAATGGTTTTAGGCCCAATTTGGATCCAATCCAATTGTCCAAAACCAAGCTTGGCCCAACCAAGCCCATTAAGGCAAAATACAACAAATTAGCCCAATCCAATTTTAAAGACTAATTTATATTAATCATAATATTCTAAATATCATATTAATTTAATTAAAGTGTAATTGCCATAATTAATTAATTAAACTAATATTTCCAAAATATCAATTAAACTAATTAATCATTCTTTGATTATCCAACTCATGTCCAACACAAATTGAAGCAAAACAATTCATTCCAACATGCTTAAGGTTCACGACAATTTGGGGAAATATTATCCAATTTTGATTTCAATCAAATTAAATCAACAATCAATATTCATTTCATGCTGTAAACATATCCAATAGTCTAAAATCAAAAAATCACCATGATACAACAAGGGTTTATATTCGGCCAAAGTGGGATTTTAAAGGAAAATTAATCTAATCAATTTATCACAAAATCAATCATGCATAACTCCAAGTTATCATCATATAACCATAACCAAACAACCAATTTAGGCATTTACAAGCTCCAAGTATAAAATCCCAAATTAAAGTATATGAACCCTAAATACAAATCATGCTTAGAAAAGCTCATGATACCATTGTTAGTGTCCTAGACATGCCCAAGGTCTCTAATACATGATTTAGTGTGTGAATGATCAAGAGAGTTGCGGAAAAACTTACATTGATCGGATGTGGATTTCAAAAATTTGTATGATTGTTGGAAGCTCCAAGCCTTCTTTGAGTGAATCCAATCCAAGGGTGAGTTTCCCTATCACCTTGATTTTCTCTTTAAGTGCTAGCTTTGTTTGATTTTGAAGCAAAATCAAAGAGAAAATGTACCCTAGGCTCGCGGCAATGATGAAGAAAATGAGAGGCGAGAGTTTTGTCTTTTGATAATTTTGTTTCTAAAACACATACCAAAGTCAACAACCAAAAAGATGTATATCCTTTCCAAAAGAAAAAAGGCAAAGTATGTTGAGCAAGTTTCCAATAAATGCTCTCAACCACTTCTATTATCAAAAAGGTGATTTGACTTCCATCACCTAAAAGTGACTTATGATGTAAGTGAAGTGGGTCCCACTTTAAATTCAAAATTTAAGTCGGAAAACTCAACACGCAATTTCGCTCGGGCCCGGGTTCGTTTAATTCCGAACTAAATGGATTTTCCGTCGCGACGTAATTAAATCCAATTTAATTAAATAATAATGCCTAGCAAAATTATTACGAAAGTCGCTTACGAATTAATTCTAAATCAATTCGTTCGCCCGAATTAAAATCCAATTTTAATTCCGCATTGAAATCCTATTTCAATTAATATATCCAATATATTTTTAATCGATTAATTCCAAAATAATTGCGTTCTCTCTTCTATTAGAATTTTATCCCATATAAATTCTTGCCGTAATTAATCTCAGATTAATTTTCTCTCTCTTATAATTAATCGTATATTAATTATGTTCAAGTCAAATGTCATCGGTGAATCTTTAGGAAGCGACCCAAGAGATCACAGGATATGTTGGCAGTAAATTCGGTTGTCGGACTATCCGAACACATGCGTACTCGGTACCATGTTCTTATCGATTTACAAGACATGTTTGGCTTTTAGCAAAGCACCGTGCCTACCCAATTCTCCAGATATATTCAACAAAGAATTTATAATCTATATCAGGCATAATATACTATGTATTGCGTATTACGATCCAGTATCGGATGTCACATGTTAGGCCTGGGGCTGAAATTATGTCTGCCCCGTACAAAGCATATATCAGATCACTAGCAACTAGTCTCTTTGATCGAATAATCATGACCTAGTCATACTATCCCGATAGCTGCAGCATTTGAGAGTACTAGTTATGTATCCATGCGTGATCATCATCTCATATGACTGAAGTGATACTTCCATCTTGACATCACACCCAATACATTACAATTCTCAGTAAACCCAGAAGAGGCATACACAGAACCTGTTAAAGCCCCGTACGACCAAAACCAAAGCGTACTGATTTTCGCAAGTATTAGCGATGCAAGTCTCAGGTTAAGACCACATACACCTACCCTGATGCGGATTCCCATGGACACATAGTAATACTATAAATGGAATTCTGAGGGGTCTATCCAGAGCGAAGCTGTTCCCGGTCCAACGGCTAACAGAACCTCCTATCACACTTGCATAAGTATCCAATACTTAAATACATGAGAATTATGTCGTTAAGCTTCCATAACGCACACAAGTGTAATACTAGTCTATTCCGTATTATCGATGTCCAGTCTCAATAATACTACAACTAAGGATATTTAATGATTAAACCGTTCATGGATTAATACTGTCCCATATCCTATTAATCCGGAACTAATCATAAGGACTTTTATCATTTATATATCAAAGTAATCTAATTACAAAATGATAAAATAGAAATTTCCTTTGTCACATAGTTAATTTGTACAAAAACCACAATGTCTTTTACAAATAGTGATGCTATGGGTCATAATTGTCCAACAACCTCATACATCCACAGTGGTATCTCAAGTTGAAGGATCACTATGCTCACTCAACCCGAAAAAGATTCTTATTGATGTTGGTGTACCATCTATTAAGAATCTTTAGTGAGTCATTCAGTATTTATCCAATATAAACACCTACGTGTCTATACGAGTCTCCCGAGACTCATGGTTCATTTAGAAACCATTAGAATCCAACATTCCAATATACGACATGTACCGATCTCAACGAATTTACTTACTGACCAAGTAATTGTAAACCTTGACCAGGAACAGTTAAAGAATGATATTGTTATGATACTACTCAATGTCAGTTGCGACGCTTTTACAACTGTATCATAATCATTCACTCTATGGCCATTTACGTCTTTACCATATACTAAAAGAATTTATATTATAGAAACTGTTTATTTTATTCATTAATAAAATATATACAAGAGAATTTATAGGGAAATACATAAGAACAGAACACCAACCCTAACACACCTAGGCTACATTCTAGCCACAAACAAGGATCTGCTGACAAGTCTTCTGTCCGAGGGGGGGTCAGGCGCAAAGACTCCTGAGTCTTCGGATTGAGTGGGAGCAAGAATTTTCCCAGTAGCTGGAGACGTTACAAGCTGAGAATCGGAGCCTCAAGCGATCCGAGGCCGATGTAAAGGATGAAGCGGATTCCCTCCGTCGAACCTCGGCCTTTATAAAGAAGGAAAAGGATGATGTGAAGGCTGAGGTGACCCGACAAGGTAAGGAAAATAAATCTTTGAAGTGGCGGCTCGACTCTGCGAAACAAAACTTGGTGAGAATTCAGAGCAGCTCGAAATGGCTTACGAAGATCTGAGGAGTCTGGAGGCCGAGCAGCCTGGTCTTCTACAGTCTACCAAAGTGGAGGCAAAAAATGAAGGGTTGGAAGAATACGTGGACATATTTGAAATGCTCCAGCCCGATATAGACTTGGGGAAGGTGCGCATCATTGTAAGGCTATGCAAGAGGGAGATAACCAATGATGAAGCCCTGGGCCAAATGTTTGGAGACCCTGATGCCCTACAAGATCCCGAGCCGGTGTCCACAGTGCCTCCTCCTCAAGAAGACCTCATCTCTTCCCAACCAACCACGTCAACTGAAGGAGTTCGTGACCCCTCCTCCACCGTTCAGATTAAAGAAACCTTCGGCCCCTCCTCAACTGCCACTGATATTGATATACAAGCCTCAGTTGCTGAGCCTAGTGCCCCAGCTGCTGCTACTGAGCCTGACGCTCTTACTGCTTAGTTTTTTTACCTTGTTTTGATGTGTTTTGTGACAGTGACCCTGAGGAGGCCCTGTGTAAAAACTTCCTATTTAATTTAATGGATGATTTTTGCCTCAGCACTTTTTTCTTCTTTTCTTGTTAAATGCGTATTTGACATAGCCTCAAGGCTTCATTACTTTCTTCAACACTTAGCTATTATTTGGAAATTTAACACATTCACTCCCCTAAAGGATCATACCACTTGCAAACTTTGATATCCGAGCTCCACACTAGTTTCTTCTAGGAACACTTAGCATATCTGGCAGTTCTTCAAGATTGACGGCCTTTGCCTGACCCTATCATTTTTCTCTTGACTACATCCGGTCCCGATCTACTATGCCAGCCCGGCCATAAGAGGAATGTCCCCTTATGTACGACTCTATACTTGGCCCCGGGGGAGAAAATCCGACCCCATGCTAACAAACATGACGCGGCCTCGGTGGGATATAACTTGACCTGGAGCTAACCAAGCAAACTAGCCACAAGAGAATTTACCCTTCTTGTGCCATCAACACTTGGTCATGCGGAAAAAACTCCAATCTCATGCCAATAAGCAAAATAAGACCTCGGTGGGACGTAAACCAACCCCGAGTCAACGATAAAACTGGCCACAAGGGAATGTACCCTCACTGTGCCATCAACACATGGCCATGAGAGAAAAACTCTAACCCCATGCCAACAAGCAAAATAAGACCTCGGTGGGACGTAACCTGACCCCGAGTCAACAAGCAAACTGGCCACAAGGGAATGTACCATTCTTGTGCCATTAACACTTTACCCATGGGGAAAAACTCCAACCCGATGCCAACAAGCAAAATAAGACATCAGTGCGACGTAACTTGACCCCGAGTCAAAAAGCACACTGGCCACAAAGGAATGTACCCTCCTTGTGCCATCAACATTTGGCCACTGGAGAAAAACTCCAACCCAATGCCAACAAGCAAAATAAGACCTCGATGGAATGTAATCCGACCCCGAGTCAACAAGCAAACTGGCCACAAGGGATTGTACCTTCCTTGTGCCATCAAAACTTGGCCATGTGGGAAAAACTCCAACCCATGCCAACACGCAAAATAAAACCTCGGTGGGACGTAACTCGACCCTGAGTCAACAAGCAAACTGGCCACAAGGGATTATCCATTCCTTGTGCCATCAACACTTGGCCATAAGGGAAAAAATCCAACCCATGCCAACAAGCAAAATAAGACCTCGGTTGGACCTAACCCGACCCCGAGTCAACAAGCAAACTGGCCACAAGGGAATGTACCATCCTTGTGCCATCAACATTTGGCCATGGGGGAAAAACTTCAACCCCATACCAACAAGCAAAATAAGACCCCGGTGGGACGTAACTCGACCCCGAGTCAATAAGAAAAATGGCCACAAGGGAATGTACCCTCCTTGTGCCATCAACACTTTTCCATGGGGGAAAAACTCCAACCCCATGCCAACAAGCAAAATAAGACCTCGGTGGGATGTAACCCAACCCCGAGTCAACAAACAAACTGGCCACCAGGGAATGTACCCTCCTTGTGCCATCAATACTTAGCTATGGGGGCAAAACTCCTACCTCATGCCAACAAGCAAAATAAGACCTCGGTGGTACGTAACCCGACCTCGAGTCAACAACAAACTATGGCCTCAACGGTACGAAAGCAGACCCGAGCCATCAAACTACCACAGCCTCAGTGGTACGAAAGAAAACCTGAGCTATCAAATTTTGACGGTCTCGACGGTACGAAAGTATACCCGAGCCATCAAATTACCACGACCTCGGTGGTACGAAAGCAAACCCGAACCATCAAATTACCAAGGCCTCGGCGGTACGAAGGCAAACACGAGTCGTCAAATTTCTTTCGAAGACTTAACAGCGATGGAAGATTTTCAACCTCCAAAAATATCCATGGAGACCGAAAATATCATCCCGCTTCAAGTCATTCATCAAAATGATAACGAAAATAGAAATAAGACAAATACTGCAGGGTTGACATCGCACATACCCCACATCGACCCAAAAGAAACAACATAGGAGCCTGAGACAACGTCCTGCCCCATGCTACCCAAAATATAAATTTTGAACCTTACAATCCGTTGTCCTGGCGAATCGAGCTACGGATCGGGGGGTAGCTAATGCCATGAGACTCTCCCCATGCCCCGAGTCTGCAAACGCCATAGAGACCCTCAGGCCTTCCCAGTGCTATGCTCCTATGGATCCGAAATGGGATGGCCAATGCCACGAGGGTATGTTAAACATGCCTTTCTCATCCAAATAATAAACAAAAAAAGTGAACAAGTTTTTATTTAAAATGGGAAAGTATATTCAAGGGATCTACTGTCCATCTTACAACTCTTTGAGGGTCATTCTAAGAGAGGCTTTTACTGAAAATATCTTCCTTACATCTTCGAACAAATCTCAACCATGTCATTCTGAACCGAGATCTTAGGTGAATTAGGGACTGTCAGGTCGAACAACGGCTACAATTTCTTTAGGAGGAACTTATATAACCTTATGAGTGACGGGCAAACACCTCTCATTCTTGACATTATATTTCATTCAGCGACTCAACCCTTGGTCCCTCATCCTCTACATAATAATGAGCCCGGAAAGCTGCTACATGAGCATAATAAGCAGGAGGCCCTATGGAACTGATCGAGTGCACATGGTATATTGGCCCTCCCACTATTTCTTGATGACAGTTGATATTGGAAACGCTCAGCCATCATAGCCGTTTGGTCTGTGCACTCATTCAAGTAGTCGTTCCTTACCAGGTCCTCCACCTACTCCCTCGGGTCTCTGCATCTCTCCGTGGTGTGACCTCTCACATTATGGTGCATGGAATAAGCTATGTTGTCTTTCTTCTCAATGGGAAACCTCCTTGGGTTAGGCTCAGTCAAAAAACCTTTATCCTGAATTTCCCGAACTATCTAGACCAGAGGTTTGTTCAGGGGGTCTGTACATTGTCCCTCCAGCAACATGGTTGACTTAGACAGACGTCATTATCTGTTTCATTGAATTACTTTGAGGTATCAGCCTGAATTTTTTCTCCCTCGGGACCGATATCCTCAGCCCCTGCCCAATTCCTGTTGGTTTTCCGGCCGGGCAGCTCTCGGCTTCAAAATATTCCCGCCTCAGGCGACCTTATCCTCTCCCTCTATCAATACAAATTTATTTACATGTTCTAAAGTAATAGCATAGTCCGATATCTCATAGATCCTCAGGTGAGACCACAACATCCCAACCTTGAGGGCCATTTTTAAACTTTCCGGCGCCTCCGGAGACTCATACGCCCCGATCTCTATTATTAGGTCGTGGTATTTATCGACAAAGCTTTTCAAAGACTCGTCGTCTCCCTACTTCATTAACCTCAACGCCCTGACCGTCTTTCTCAGTACGCAAGCCCATTTGAAGTACCGCACAAATGATTTCCTCAACTGTGCGAAGCTGTTTATACTCCCCGGGGTTAAGCTCCTGAACCATAAGCTGGCTGACCCGCCCAAGGTTAAAGGGAACACCTTGTAGATGGCCTCTCCGGCCATTCCCTGGATTTCCATCAGTGAAATGAACTTTTCGACATATGACTTGGGATTTGTGCTCCCTTATAGACATCCATCGAGGGAATGATGAATCTTCTTGGAAATTCCATTGCCATAATTTCCTTTGAAAAAAGGGATGTCGCCTCCATATCTTGGTTACCCTTTAGCATGTCTTTCATCATTTCCTCCCACTTCCTAATCTCATTCTGAAACCAACCCCTCATCTAGTTCTCGGAGCTGTCATGCTCGAGCCTCTGAGATTCCCCACGTTTCCTACTACGGGCATGATACCTTTCATGACTGGTACCTTCATACCCTGCCCCCAAGCGTCACTCCATGCCACTGTCCGTGAAACAAGGGCTATTGTTGGAGGATTTCGGAATTTGTCTGCCTTCCTATTCTTCCCAAAACTCCCCCCGCTGGCGCGGCTTCGGCAATAACTACTGATCTCATCCTATGGGTACCTCTCTTTCCATTTTCTCCGTCTCTTTCTATTCCGGTGATTCTTTATCCTCTCGTTATTTCCTCATTCTTTTGGATGGGGCCCGCTCCCCCATTCTCCCGCATTCTTTTACAATTTCTCCAACTTCTCCATCATGGCCTTCATGAAGGTTTGAGTTGCCTCCATTTTCTTTTGTGCGCTTTCCCTCTCACTCCTCATGGTTTCTTCTATTTTCTCCATCCACTCCATCGTCGAAGCCTCTGAAGATCTGTGGTTCCCGTCTTCTGTCACCGCCTTAGTGTGTTTGCTGCTTCTTATACTGTTCCCCACAGACGGCGCCAACTGTTGACGATTATTTTTCATTCCAGGGATGATCCAGGAAAAACTACTCCTCGAACAAAGCTCATTCAACTGTGAATTTATTTGGGTTGTTGGGAACCAAATGCAAACTTGGCAAAAAAATAGATTACACACAGATGAACAAATGATTTAACGTGGTTCAGCGGAATGGATCCAACCTACGTCCATGGGCACAAAGGAAAAGAAAGCTTTTATTATTGCCTCAGGTCTGACCGACCTTTTTATTTCTCTAGCTCGAGGTTCTTCTCTCTCTATTACAAGTTACTAGTGTTTTTAAGTAAAATTGCTCAACCCCCTATAATAAATTCTCTATCCCCTTATATACTAAGTCTGATTACACTGTTACGCTATTTTCGTGACGTCAGCCATGTTGCTAAGCCATTATTGCTTAGGCTCTCTTCCCCAAATACACTACGAATTATATTCCAGCCGCCTGACACCCCTACGACCAGCCATCTGAACTTCATTAAATTACTCATTCTTGGTACTTGTTACAAACTTTTTCCCACACGCCAACTAGTGTTGTAACTGCTTTATTGCGATAGTGTATGCCGGAAGATAATCTGATGGCCAAATTTTGACACATCAGGCCTTTTGGAAGATACGAGTTCCTAGGCGGAGCTTACGTCATCTAGGCTTGAACGTAACACCCTCATCTCGACCTGACTCATCGGGTTGGGAAACTAAAGTAGTTACGAACTATCAGATTGGGTCGACAATCTTTCTCTGGACACCTTCACACATTGGGTCAGTCACCAGATGTAAATTAACCCTAATCTTCTTATCAGGTCGGGTGCCTATACCTCTTGGGCCCGGATCCCTGACTAGGGAAATGGAAATCCACTCGATACCCTTCTTCATATTCTGACTTTTCTCGGATCAAGAAATCACCATCAATAATATTTTTTTTGTGATATTAATTAGGTTACAATAAAACCATTCTCATCTAATAAAAAAAAATTATTTGAATTGGTTTGGTGTTATTTATATATTTTTATAGTACATTTTTATTAGAGACAAACTCTATCTACATATTGGAAATATATATACTTATTTAAATATGAGGTCCAAAACTTTCATTGGTTTGATTTGATTTGATATTGTTTGTTGGTTTTTTATAGTTCATTTCTTTTAGAGACGAGCTCTATGTAACAACCAAATTTTTACGTATTAGTTTAATTAGAAATTTTTATGACTAGAATGATTTATTATTATTTTTTTTAATGAGAGAAAAATAATAAATTGGAAAGCGGATTACACTCAATTAGGCCTATGGGCTTTAAAATTAGGCTAAGTATTGAGGGTCATTAAGAAACCAAGTTGGGTCTTTTAACCAAATAAAAATTGGCTTAATATAAGTTAAACTAACCGAGCCCAACCAAGCCCAAAATCATGAAATTGTCTACCCAAGGGAAATTTCTAACAATTTCTATCATTTTAATAAAACACAAATAACCTCACTTTTTCCGAAAAAAATCACTCTTGAAACAAGATTTGAGAAACCAAGAGAAGAATAAGGAAGAACAAGTAGCAAAGCAGTAGTTGTGGTGAGTCTTGAAGTTAAAAGAAGAAGTATTTAGGTAAGTCACTCTAAATAATTTTAAATTCATAATTTTCATGCTAAAAATATGTATTTATAAATGGTTAAAGAGTGTTGAATTTGGTGTTAGAAGCTATATGAGTTAAAAATTATCCCAAACCCGAATTCAGAACTAGTCTGTACAAGGTGTATTATTTTATTAATAAAATGAGTTCTAAACCTTCGATTAGTAAGCTATAAAATTCTATGGAAACTAGACATAATGAAAAACAACATAGTCAAAATCAGATTTTTCTAAGCAAACATGAATTCCCATTAAATTTTGCAACTTACTGCCTTATTTTCGGAATGTAATTTGGACATTATTGGTTAATGTTAACATACATCTTTGGTAATTACTCCAAAGGACCTTAGGTGTATCACTTCCTTATAACATATATTGATGTGTTTGAGTGATGGTTATGTTTTTGTTGCAATTGAAAACCTTAGGGAGACCTGAACCCAAAATTAGTCATTTTCTGAGCAATAGGTAATATTTGGTTTATAACTTGAGTTGTATATCTCCGTTTGACAAACCAAAAAATTATACATAAACTAAACATAACCAAGTATAACATATTCAAAATTTAGAATTTTTCATATTTAGATGAGTTCGCAGTAAATTTTGCAAACACATTATCCTGCTAAGATACTTGAAAATATAGGATAAATAGAATTATCTGTTAGATTTGGTGCTCGGCGTGCCAAATTTTTTTTTTTTTTTTTTTATGTATTTATTGTAAATACTTTGCACTTTTTATATTTTATTTTGAATAAAATTTAGTACTTTCAACGATATAATCTTTTGTTTAATGGTAAAGACGTAAATAGTTCATAGAATGAGTTGTTTTAATATAGTTGCAAAAGCGTCACAGCGGACACTAAAAAACATTACAACTTGATTCATTCTTAAAATAGTTCCTAGTCAAGGTTTACATACATAGTCGGTTAGTAAACCCGTGAGACTGATACATCTCGTATATTGAAATAATTCCAATGGTTCATCTCAGTTAACCATGAGTCTTAGAGAGACTCATATAGACTTTATGTATTTATTGGATAAATACTGAACGACTGACTTGAATATTTCTAATAGATGGTACACCAACGTCAAAATAAATCTTCTCGAGTCGAGTAACATATTACCTTATTTGACTTTAGATACCATTGGGGATATGTAGGATATCCTTCATACTTTGATGGCAGTCAGGTCAACGATATTTTAATATCAGACCTCTGTATGTTCATTGGGTGTTGACAGATACTTACGATATCTTGTGTTTTATCCAGAGAGGATTTGTCAGTCCCGTGTACATAATTTAGGTATCCAATCAATGATTCCTTAAAATTCTTGGCAGAGGTATACTGCGGAAACAAGTTCCGAATATTTATTTGGAGAATCACGATTATGTCGCGACATATTAGAATTGTTCATCACGGAGATTTGACGTTATTCTATATCTCCGGAATAATTCGGATAACCTAAGACAGATAGATTAAATATATGCAATGATCTCAACTTGTATGGTTCAACTCGATTATCTGTGGTCGTCGTAATTTGTGAGTGGATAAATTACAGACACACAAATGGTTTATTTGACAGATAAATTTTAAATTAGAGAGTTCCACAATATGAAGTGTACTCATTGAGTACTTAGGCAATTAATTATGGATAATTCGGATTATTCATAATGTACACAAGCACGTAAAATTTAATGTGTATTTGTATACGATATGTTATTTAATTACATACATATTAATGGCCAAATTGTAATTAGAATTTGCCACTTGTCTTTGTTATGATTAATTAAATTAAGTAAAGGTTAATGGATTATTAATTATAATAAAAAGGCATATTCTTGGAATATATTTTCATAATCTTATTTTTTTCATTTAGTGAAATTAATCCAACACCAATCAAATCCACCACACATGAAATATCGAAGAACAATTCTAAGTATTACAAGAGTGGTCATTGTTGGGATATATGCCCTAGAGATTCATGTAATGTAAACGGAATTATATTTTATGAAATAAAAAAATACATTATTCATTTATCAAAGTGTTTGTTTAATACCGCATATTCTAAATTATCTTGTTTACCCTTTATTACACATGTGTCTTCAGACTTAGAGTATGAGTGTCATACATAAGAGGATTTAAGTATGAAGATAGTAAACGAAAACAAGAAAAACTAAAAATTATGTGCGATAATTGTTTGATCTCTAAAGTGTTTAGAAATTAGTTTGTGACTCTAGCCCACACTAATTTCTATTTGTTACGAGACATAGGTCGGAAGACTATTCAGAGTTGAATCAAACATCCTCATCATCCTCTTATTTATTCTTGTTTTGGGAGTGAGCAGAATGCTCACTGCCACCACTTATTTTGGGGTTACGGGGATCAGTTTATTTTGGTTTTAATCAAGAAAAATTAGGGAACATTAAGGGGTGTTTTAAGAGTGTTGTGGGGTTTTTTTTTTGGGAAAAATCAGACCAGAGATACTGGTGTGGTTCATGCAAAAGAGGGGCTGATTTGGGCAGTGAGCTGGGCATTTTTTGGGTCCAATACAATCTAGATCTGAGCCGCTGTTCGGGACTGTTTCAGGGATAAATATTTTGTTAAAAACAGAAGTAGAATTTCAGGGAAAGAGGTGGTTACATTCGGCCAAACAAGGGAAGGGCGGAAAAAAAATATGAAGACCGATCCCGGGTGCTTAGGGCATTTCCGCTGCGCTAAGAAATCGGTTCCTACAGTCATAACACTCAATCTAAGTTTACAAATGTATCTAATTCACAAATCAAGCAATCATAACACAAAGCCCTCATTTTAAGAGTTAAAAAGAATCTCTACAATATTTGTAAATCATAATAACGACAAAAATAATTTTTTAAGTTGAAGATTACCTTTAATTTTTAAACTTTCTTCAAGTTTTTATTATTGTTTGGATTCTTTTCTCTCAAACTATTTAGGTGTGTTTAAGAAGCTTGAAAGTGGCTAGGGTTTTTAAAAAAAGAAGTAAAGAAAACAACTTTCTTTTTATACCTAGGGTGGCCGAATATGTGGGGGAATTTGGTCATATTTATTCTCAATTATTTTTCTTATAAATAGTTGAATAATAAACATATATTGGTCATATTATTTAATGATATATTATATTTAATATATATTAAATAAAAGCCTACTTTACACATGTATAATTTCTATTAATAATTATCTAATTCATTAATTGAACTAATTATTACATACTTTTCATGAGTCAAGCTACCATTTACAGATTAATGTATATCTAATATAATTATGTATCAAATAAAAATACATTTTAAAAATAACAAAAAATGCATCGATTTTTGTATTTTCGTTTAACGATTAAACTATTCGAATTAACTCACTTAATCCGATAAAATATTATGAACAATCTATATTATTCATAACGCGTTGTCCAAGTACTCGACGAGTACACTGTTGGGTTTTTAGGCAAAATACCAGGATTACGTAGCGAAATGCGGGAAAATCAAATTTTCAGATTTCTTTAATTTTTCTTGGATAATTAAAATAAACTTATTTATTTTAATCACCCACACTCAAAAACAGAATTTTTAACCCAAAAATCAGAATTTCAGTAAATTATCATACAACCCCAAAACTTTCAATTTTCATCATTTTAGTCCTAAGTTGTTCAAAACAAGCAACCAAAATGATTTGTACATAAAATATACATGAAAAACAGAACTCTGAAAATTTTTCCAAATTTTTCAATAATTACCAAAAAGCCCCAAAACTTTGTATTTTGATCATTTTAGTCCTAGATTGTCAAATACATAATTAGGTGATTTCAAATCACTACCAAAATGATTTATAAATATCATACATGTCAAAATACATTAAGAAGCTGAAAAATCATATTTTATTGAAATTGCCGAGAAACCCACAAACTTTACATTTTGATCATTTTGGTCACATATTGTCAAAACAAGCTTAGATGATTTTCAATCAATTCCAAACTGATTTGTACATCTTATATACATCAAAATACAACATATATATGAAAAGCCCCAATTTTGGTTTAGGTTAGGAAGCCTAATTTCTCAATTAATCAAATTAACCCAAATTAACACAATCCAACACTTTAATCAAATATCTACAACACCAAATAAGTCTCACCACTTTGAAACCACTCAAGAACAATTTTAGGTCATCATTGAGTGGCCTAACAACTCTAGCATGGCAACCAAGTCATCTAATGACCAAAAGTGTGCTTATTGACCATTATTAAGCAAACTTTGTTTATATACATGCATATATCTTTAATTCAAGCTTCCAAACTTCATAACAAAAATAAAAGAGAGTAGAGAAAAAAGAGAACAACATATGTTTTAGCCAAGAACAAAAGAAATATTTTTCCTTCAAAAGAAAAGTTGAAATTGTTTACTAATTTGCAAGTTTTCTTCACTTCCTTCTTGGTTTCTTTTCTTTTTCCTCTCAAGTCTTTTATATTTTTGTGTTTTTGAAAGCTTAGAATCATAAAGCAAATGAAAAAGAAACCATTATATACTTAGGGTAAGTGGCCGAAACCCTATGGGTATTTTTGTCATTTTACTTCAAATTTTATATTAATAAAAAAGGTTAAGTTACTTGTTCAAGTTGTACACTACAACTTTAAATATTTTCTAACAAGTAAATCAATCAAATTAATCCTCCTCCAACCATAATTATAATAAAGATAAATGTAATAGATAATTCTAATTATTTAATAATTAAATAATTAGATAATTATCTAAAAGAAATATCTAAATATATGTATTATATTTACTTTAAATATACCATAATACATATATTTGTGATATGTATCAAATATTTTATTTGACAATTAATTAATGTCTATTTAATAAAATCATGTATTAAATTCAATACACATTAACTAAGAAATGACCGGAAAAATCTTTAAGCATGTATCTTTTCGTTTAACAGTTAAACTGTTGGACAAAATGACCCATATCGTCACTATTTGCACAGATCATTGTGTTGTTGTAGCAAATTAACTATGTGACAAGGAAATTGCACTCTCATCATTTGTGATTAGATCACCATAGATGAAGAGAGGTCCCTATGATTAGTTCCTGGACTGAGAATGATATGAGACAGTATCAGTCCCCGAAGGATTAATCATTAAATATCCCTAGCCGGAGTATTATCAAGACTGGACATCGATAATGCGGAATAGGCTAGTATTGCACTTGTGTGCATTGTGAGGGCACAACGGCATAGTTCTCATATATATAAGTATTGGATACTTATGCAAGTGCGATAGGAGGTCGTGTTTCACCGATGGTACGGGAAACAGCTTCGCTCTGGATAGACCCTTCGGAATCCCATTGGTATTATGACTATGTGTCTATGGGAGGCCGAAATCAAGGTAGGTATGTATAGTCTTAACCTGAGACTTACATCGCTAATACTTACGATAATCGATAGACTTGGTCTTGGTGGTACAGGCTTTAACCGGTTCTGCGTACACCACTTCTGGGTTTATCAGAGAGTCGTAGTTTATTGGATGTGATGTCAAGACGGAAGTATCACTCCAGTCATAGTGGAGATGATGTCACGCAGGATACGGTATTAGTGCTCTTAAGTGCTGCGCGGCCATCGGGATATTATGACAAGGTCATGTATATCCGATTATAGAGACTAGTTACCAGACATCCGACATGTGCTTCGTACGGGGCAGACACTTATCCAGCCCCAGGCCTAGCACGTGACTATCCGATACTGGGCCGATATGCACAATACAATCGTATACTACGATTGATACAGATCTTAATATTCTTAAATGGATATGTCCGGAGAATTGGAAGACTTGGTGCTTTGTTAGGAGTCGACCTTGTCTCGTAAATCGGTAAAACGTAGTACTTGGTACGTACGTGATTCGGATACTCCGATGACCGTATTTACTGCCAATATATCTGGGGATCTCATGGGTCGCTTCCCGATAATCCACCGATGACGCACAACTCGCACTCTTGTATAATCTGGGATTATATAGAAGAGAGAAAAAATTAATCTAGGATTAATAACGGAGAATTTTATCAAGGATAAAATATCGTCTAGAGAGAGATAACGATTAATTTGGAATTAATCGATTAAATTAATATATTCGATATATTAAACGAAATTAGATTTCGACGCGGAATTAAAATTAGATTTTAATTCGGGCGAACGAATTAATTTAGAATTAATTCGTTAGCGACGTGAATAGTGAATCGCTAGGCGTAATCATTTAATTACGACGCGACGGAAAAATCGTTAATTTGGAATTAACGAACCCGAGCCCGAGTGTGATTGCGAGCGCATTCGTATTTCGAATTCGAGTGCGGCATTGCAAGTCGCATCAAGCGTCAAATCATTCGTCACATCAAGCGTCAAAACAAATGTCACTTTGAGTGATGTGATTGATTGATGTGATTGATTGATTGAAAGACATGTCACTTTATTAAAGTTGATATGACTTAAAGTTGATGTGAATAGTGAAAGCTAGTGGAGGGAAAACTTTTGGTTTTTGGCTCCAAAATTTATTTAATTTATTAGATGAAATTAAATGGAAATTGATTATTATTTTGGAAAATATATAATCAAAAAGGCTTTATACTTTTTGGAACAAGTCAACACATTTCTATCTCTCCATTTCTTTCTCTTCTTCTCACGCCAAGACCATTTTTCTTCACTGGTTTTGAACCAGAAATGGCGTGAACAAAGGGAAGCAAGAGTTGCGTTTTCATGGTGATAACCGCAAGTGCTAGCACACTACGAGTCTTGCGAAGGTGGTAGGGAGGTTCGCCCATGAGCCGGGATCCGTTAGACGAGGCTTGGAGCTCCGTTTTCTCAGCTCAAATCTGAAAATTTGGAGGCAGTGGACTGGTCAGTTTTGGCGTGAAGGGCAGTGGGCTTTTTGGCTTCATTCGTCTCCAAATCGACTCAACCGATCGATGTGAGTATTCCGCTATCTCCGTTGATGTGTTCACACAATGTTTTCATTGCTTGTTTGATATTGGGACCTAGATTAATACCAACATAAACGATTTATAAATAATCAATATTATTTATAAATATTGCCCCAGTACTCTACGAGTTTGCTTCATTAGTGAGACTCTCTAGATTCAGGCATATCCGTCATGAAATCTAATTTCGTGTCCATAATCTGTCCATCCGTAAATTATGACGACCACGGATAAACTCGCTGAATCATACAGGTCGAGGTCATCGCATACGTATAATCCCTCCGTCAAAGGTATTCAGATTATTCCAGAGATATAGAAAAAAATCTCAAATCTCTATAGGTGTAATCCTGTCGACGTATCTATTAGTAATCTCTTAAATAACACTTAGAACTTACTTCAACAGTGTACCACAGGCGCATGGATTTTACTGTTAGTGTCCTAGACATGCCTAAGGTCTCTAAGTCGTGATATGTGTATGAATAAATCAAAGACAAGTTGCGAAAATTACTTACTTTGATCGGTTGAGATTTCAAAAATTCAAGAGATGTAGATGAAGCTCCAAGCTTTCTATGTTGTTTCCAACTCAAGAGTGAGTTTCCATATCACCTTAGTTGACTCTTTTTGTGCTAGAAATGTTTGATTTTTGAAGCAAACTCAATGGAGGAAGAGCATGAAGCTCACGGCAATTGGGAGAGAAGAGAGAGCTTTTTAGTTTTCTTTGTATTTGTTTCCAAAACCTTATGCCAAAGTCAACTCACAAAAGTTGTGTATATCTTTCAAAAAGTAAAAACAAAGTGTGTTGGTTTTTATTTGAGTGTTCCATAAGCAATCCAAGCTTTACTCAACCAATAACAACTTCCATCAAATGTCAAACATGTTGATGTAAGTCAAGTGGGTCCCGCCACTTTTAAATTCCAAATTTAAGTCGAATAACTCAACACGCAACTTCGCTCGGGTTCGCGTTCGTTTAATCCAATTAAATGAATTTTCCGTCGCGACGTAATTAAATCTAATTTAATTAAATAATAATACCTCGTAAAATTATTACGAAAGTCGCTTGTGAATTAATTCTAAATTAATTCGTTCGCACGATTTAAAATCCAATTTTAATTCCGTATTGAAATTCGATTTCAATTATATCCAATATTTATTATTTAATAGATTAATTCTAAATTAATCGCATTCTATCTTCTATTAGAATTTTATCCCAGATAAATTCTTGCCGTAATTAATCCCAGATTAATTTTCTCTATTAATTAATCCAAGATTAATTATGTTCAAGTCAAATGTCATCGGTGAATCTTTGGGAAGCGACCCAAGAGATCCCTGGATATGTTAGCAGTAAATCCGGTCGTCGGACTATCCAAACACGTGCGTACCCGGTACCACATTCTTACCGATTTACAAGACATGGTTGGCTTCTAGCAAAGCACCGTGCCTACCCAATTCTCCAGAAATATTCAACGAAGAATATATAATCTATATCAGGCGTAGTATACTAAGTATTGCATATTATGATCCAGTATCAGATGTCACATGCTAGGCCTGGGGCTGAAATTGTGTCTGCCCCGTACAAAGTATATATCGGATCACAAGCAACTAGTCTCTTTAATCAGATAATCATGACCTAGTCATACTATCCCGATAGCTGCAGCATATGAGAGTACTAGTTCTGTATCCCTGCGTGATCATCATCTCCATATGACTGAAGTGATACTTCCATCTTGACATCACATCCAATACACTACGATTCTCAGTAAACCTAGAAGAGGCGTACACAAAACCTATTAAAGCCCCGGATGACCAAAACCAAAGCGTACTGATTTTCACAAGTATTAGCGATGCAAGTCTTAGGTTAAGACCAAATACACCTACCCTGATGCGGATTCCCATAGACACATAGTCATACTACCAATGGGATTCTGAGGGGTCTATCCAGAGCGAAGCTGTTCCCGGTCAAACGGCTAACAGAAACTCATTTCACACTTGCATAAGTATCATATACTTAAATATATGAGAACTATACCGTTAAGCTTCCATAATGCGCACAAGTGTAATACTAGTCTATTCCGCATTATCGATGTCCAGTCTCGATAATACTATGACTAGGGATATTTAATGATTAAACCGTTCATGGATTAATACTGTCTCATATCTTATTAATCCGGAACCAATCATTAGGACTTTTATCATTTATATATCAAAGTAATCTAATTACAAAATGATAAAATAGTAATTTCTTTTGTCACATAGTTAATTTGTACAAAAACCACAATGACTTTTATCAATAGTGATGCTATGGGTCATAATTGTCCAACAATCTCCCACTTGGCTCATAGTTAATCACTCAAGTATCTAACACTTGAACTATGTAAATGTCGCTCAAACTTCTGCTGAGAAATAGCTTTTGTCAGTGGATCTACAATATTGTCATCTGAAGCGATCTTTTTTATCTTCACATCGCCCGATGTATGATCTCACGTATCAGATGGAAGAGTCGAAGTACATGCTTGGATCGTTGATGAGATCGCGGTTCCTTAGCCTGCGTTATAGCCCCGTTACTATCACAATACAAAGGAACGGGCTCAACTGCTAACAGAACTACTCATAATCCAATTAGAAATTTACGGATCCAAACTATTTCTTTTGCTACCTCAGCTGCAACGATATATTCTGCTTCTATTGTTGAATCAACAACAGTCTCTTGCTTGGAAGATTTCCAGCTCACTGCTTCGTTGTTCAAACAAAATATATACCCTAATTGTGACTTAGAGTCGTCTTTATCGGTTTGGAAACTTACATCGGTGAATCCAGTCACCTCAAGTTCTCCATCTCTATATACTAAGAAAGCATCATTAGTTCGTCTAAGATACTTAAGGATATTCTTAACAGTAATCCATTGACCATCACCTGGATCGGCCTGATAGCGACTACACATGCTCAAAGCATACGAGACATCAGGTCGCGTACATATCATGGCATACATGATCGATCCGACTGCAGAAGCGAACGAGATCCGACTCATTGCTTCTCTCTCATATTTAGTTTTAGGACACATGTCCTTAAATAAAGAGACGCCATGTGACACAGGAAGCAGTCCCCTTTTGGACTGATCCATGTTGAATCTCTTCAACACTTTGTCAATGTACGAGCTATGGGAGAGTCCAAACAGCTTTCTGGATCTATCCCGGTAGATCTTTATTCCCAGAAAAAATGCTGCTTCTCCCAGATCTTTCATGGAGAATTTTAATGAAAGCCAAGCTTTCACCGATTGTAGCATGAGAATATCATTGCCAATAAGCAATACATCATCAACGTAAAGGAAAATGAATGTCAGTGCACTCCCACTAACCTTCTTATATACATAAGAATCATCTTCGTTTTGAATGAAATCATATTCTTTTATGATCTCATCAAAACATTGATTCCAAGAACGCGATGCTTGCTTCAATCCATAAATGGATCGATTTAACTTGCAAACCTTGTTTGCACATTTTGGCACGACAAAATCGTCAGGCTGTTGCATATAAACATCATCCAGAAGGTTTCTGTTAAGGAAAACGATTTTGACGTCCATCTGCCATATTTCATAATCGAAATATGCAACAATAGCAAGCATGGCAACTAGTGAAAAAGTTTCATCGTAATCGACACCATGTCGTTGACGATACCCTTTCGCTACAAGCCTAGCTTTATACATTTGTATGTTGCCATCCATGTCAATCTTCCTCTTGAAGACCCATTTACAACCAATCGGCTTAACGCCTTCTGGTGCATCAACCAGTGTCCAGACTAGGTTGGTATACATGGAATCCATTTCAGACTTCATGGCATCTTGCCATAAAGCGGAGTCGATACCTTGTATCGCTTCCTCATACGTAGCCGGCTCATTATCCTCAATAAGATTAATATCTACGTGAGGTGAGATCAGAAACCTATACCTCTCAAGTTTTTTTCTGACTCTCTCCGACCTACGCGGTTCTTGTGTATTAGAAGATTGTGGTACAGTCTCATTCCTGATGAACTGTTCATGTTTCGTGAGGGAGTCCGTGCCAGGAACAGTATCACTATGATTTTCATCGAGTTCTACTTTCCTCCCACTTACCACTGCATTTAGGAATTCCTTTTCGAGGAAAACCGCATGGAGAGCAACAAATACCTTGTTCTCTTGTGGGTTGTAGAAGTAATATCCTTTGGTTTCCCTAGGATAACCTACAAATAGGCACTTATCCGATTTGGGTTCTAGTTTGGTACCATTTAAATGTTTAACATATGCCAAGCATCCCCAAATCTTCAGGAATGAGAAACCCGGTTTCTTTCCTGTCCATATTTCATTTGGAGTCTGTTCTACAGACTTTGACGGAACCTTATTCAAAATAAGTATTGCACTGTTAAATGTGTATCCCTAGAAGGAAATTGGTAGCTCAGTGTGACTCATCATAAACCTTACCATGTCTAACAAAGTTCGGTTTCTCCGTTCGGACACACCATTTAGTTGAGGTGTTCCGAGAGGAGTCCACTGTGAACGAATACCATACTCTTTCAAGTAATCGAGAAACTCATTGCTCAAGTATTCTCCACCACAGTCCGACCGTAATGTTTTAATACTTTTGCCAGTCTGTTTTTCTACTTCGTGTCGAAACTCTTTGAATTTCTCAAAAGTTTCCGACTTGTGTCTCATAAGATACACATAACCATAACACGATGCAACATCCGTAAAGGTTACGAAGTATTCATATCCACCTCTAGCCTGGCTAGACATGGGCCCACATACGTCACTATGAACGAGGGCTAACAGTTCAGTGGCACGAACACCTTTACCGCTAAAAGGCGTTTTAGGCATTTTGCCTAATAAACAAGATTCGCAGACATCATATTAATTAGGATCAAATCCGTCCAAGTATCCACTATTCGAAAGCGTGGATATGTGAGTCTTGTTAATGTGTCCCAGACGACAATGCCACAAATAAGTTTAATATGTTTTACTCATTTTGAGTCTTTTGTTTGTCATATTATATGTTTGAGATTTATTTATATTCAAAATATAAAGACCATTATTTGTATCAACAGTACATGTCTCAAAATCATCTTTATAAACAAAACAACATGTGTTCTTGTATACAAAGGTATACCCACAATGGGTTAAACAAGATACATATATAATGTTTCTAGTCAAACTAGGTACATAATAACAGTTTGATAAAGTAAGTACATGCCCCGAGGGCAGTTCCAAAATATAGGTCCCAACAGCCAAAACGATGACTCTAGTCCCATTTCCGACTAGAAGTTCGATCTCTCCTGAAGCCAGTCTTCTGCTAATATATAGATCATGCACATCAGTACATATATGAGTACCACATCCAGAATCAAAAATCCAATTTTTAAAACTAGAATTAGACATGTTTATCTCAATAACAAACAATTTTTTGTCTCATTTAGTGTTTGTGCCACCTTTTTTATCTTTGTTGCTGTAGTGATTCCTGAAAAGAAAGAAATTAAATCAGGAGGTCTCGTATGATGCTTGACTTTGAATGAAAGTTCCATTTTGTCAAGCTTCTGGGTGATATCTTTGATTTGTACTCCCCAAAATAATGATGTTTCTTCTGAATGCTCTGGATCTTTAATAAGTTCAGACATTTGCTCCTTCATTTACTCTGCCTCTTGCTCCACATTTTCTTCACAGATGAATTTTAAAATTTTCGTATTCAATTCTTCATCCGTCATCTGTGAAATGCATGCTCCATAAGTATCGGCCTGAGGATGTAAAAATGTTTCTGACATTAGGTTTTCATCCTCTGATATGACTGGAATGGATGGTTCAGGTAGATCTTCATCAAACATCATGGTAAAGCATGCTCCAAGATCTTCATTTTGAGGATTGAAAGTTTGATCCACCGTTGTTGGTGCAGTTGGTACAAATAGATCAGCTTCATCCTCGTCAGAATCTGAATAATAAAAGTCAAATATAGACTTTGCTGGTTTGGGCTCCTGAACTAATACCTCTGGTTGTTGATACTGTTCAGCCTCCTCCTCTGTTGAAGTGTCATTGTGAAATGATTGGTACTCGAAGGCTTCATCAGTGTCATCTGAAACTGGTTCTTGAGGTATGTAGTTCTGGTTTTCTGTGAATTGTCTCATTTGATCTGTCATCCTCTGAATAGATGCTGATTGTCTTTGAATACTTTCGAGTTGATTCTGGTATGTTTCAAGCATTGTATCCAACTTTTCGTCTTGTTTCTTGAACACATCTTTGAGCATGTCAATCATCTGATCTTCTTCTGATTGTTCTGATTGTTGATGAAGATCATTGTAGATGAGTGGTGGATAAGATGGAAAATATGATGGTTCTTCGTACCTTGAATGATTCTGATAATTCTGCCACTCTGAAAAGTATATGCATTGATCCCTCGAGTAGTTACCATAACAAATTACACATCTCCCCATTTCGTTCTGTTGAGCAAATGTAGAATTGATTGGTTCTGGCATCCAGTGATAGTTGTTGTGCTGGACAACAGGCCTCAGAAAACCGGACTGTTGCTCCCAGATTTGGGGTGTATCTTATTGTAAAGCTCGTAATCTTTCAATCTCCCAATAATGTTCCATTTTCAATCACCTGAAAACAAAAGAAAGAAATAAAAATTACAGATAAAAATAAAGAAAATTAGATACAAGTAAATTAGATAGCTTCAAAATTAATAACTCAAGAAAAATAAGTCACCGGCAACGGCGCCAAAAACTTGACCGGCGTAAACACACGCGTATAACGCAAGCGCACGTATCGTTCAAGTATATTTATTTATTGAATATATTTATTTACAGATATCTAATTGAGGGAGAAAAGAATGATTGCTTGATTGATTTGGTTGATTGTAGATTTGCAAAATAAATAAATAAATAAAGAGACAAAAGAAAGTACTAAGGAAAATAAAAAAAGACACAAAGATTTAGGGTTGTGAATCATTCTAATATCTTTTAAAAGATGAAGTGATTATTTTATGTTTGTGTAATAAATCAGTTTACTAACCTGGAACAAGAAATTATGCAAAAGCATATGTCGATGGTCAGACGCAAATACCCAGTTTAACCCAATTGAACCATATGTCTATGTCAACCAAATTATCTGGATTCATTAAGTTTAAGTTCCAATTATGGCTACCCCCGCCCGACATGCATATGTCTATCCTGTAAGGAAATCTATTAAAGGGTTATCTATCCTCAAGGAATATCGTGGGCTATTAAGTCTAAGGCTGAAACCTAAAATACATATGTCTAGTTCAATTTAGATTTACCACATCAATCTTATTGGTAATCAGACAACAAGAAGCATTAAGCTTAAGACTTAATAATCAAACCTTTAAATTACCAAAACTATAAAATAACCCCTTATAAAACGGTGATTTTAGAATTCATCACAGCCCCAGATAACTAACTTAGTTACGACACATAACTAGGGCTAGTAAAAACTTAAATAAAATAAAAGACATATAGTAAAATGCTGAAAAGTAAATTGCTGAAAAGTAAATGACGAAAAGTAAATGCTGAAATTAAATACTCAAAATTAAATGCTAAAAAGTAAATTGCTGAAAAGTAAATTGCTGAAAAGTAAATGCTGAAAGTAAATTGCTGAAAAGTAAATACTGAAAAGTAAATACTGAAAAGTAAATTGCTGAAAAGTAAATAAAGTAAAAGTACAATAAAAGAAAATGCTGAGGTAAAAAGATCCACTTTTATTACTTCTATTTTAGATATCTCCCTTAATAATATATATTAACTTTGCATGATAACTACCAACCAGCCATATAGGCGGTATCCAAATTAAGTCAAATTAATAATTAAATACCAACCGACCAATCAGGCGGTATCTGTTGGATAATATGACCCATAGCGTCACTATTTGTACAGATCATAGTGTTGTTGTACAAATTAACTATGTGACAAGGAAATTGCACTCTCATCATTTGTGATTAGATCACCTTAGATATATAAATGAAGAGAGGTCCCTATGATTAGTTCCTGGATTGAGATGATATGAGACAGTATCAGTCCACGAAGGATTAATCATTAAATATCCCTAGCCGGAGTATTATCGAGACTGGACATCGATAATGCGGAATAGGCTAGTATTGCACTTGTGAGCGTTGTGAGGGCAGGGTATGGTCTTAACCTGAGACTTGTACCGCTAATGCTTACGACAATCAGTATACTTTTGTTGAGGTCGTCTAGGACTCTAACCGGTTCTGTGTACGCCGATGCTGGGTATATTGAGAATCGTAGAGTATTGGGTGTAATGTCAAGACGGAAGTATCACTCCAGTCATAGTGGAGATGATGTCACGCAGGATACGGTATTAGTGCTCTTAAGTGCTGGCCGGCCATCGGGATATTATGACAAGGTCATGTATATCCGATTATAGAGACTAGTATCCAGACATCCGATATGTGCTTCGGACGGGGCAGACACTTATCCAGCCCCAGCCCTAGCACGTGACTATACGATACTGGGCCGATATACACGATACTTGGTATACTACGCCTGATATAGATCTTAAATATTCTTAGAGAATATTACCGGAGAATTGGATAGACTTCGTGCTTTGCTAGAAGCCGATCTTGTCTCGTAAATCGGTAGAACGTAGTACTTGGTACGTACGTGATTCGGATACTCCGACGACCGTATTTACTGCCGAATTGTCCGGGGATCTCATGGGTCGCTTCCCGATAATGCACCGATGACGCATAACTCGCACTCATTAATAATCTGGGATTATATAGAAGTAAGAGAAAATTAATCTAGGATTAATTACGGAGATATTTTATCTAGGATAAAATATCGTCTAGAGAGAGATAACGATTAATTGGAATTAATCGGTAAATTAATATATTCGATATATTAAACGAAATTGGATTTCGACGCGGAATTAAAATTGGATTTTAATTCGAGCGAACGAATTAATTTAGAATTAATTCGTTAGCGACGTGAATAGTGAATTCGCTAGGCGTAATCATTTAATTACGACGTGACGGAAAATTCGCTAATTAGGAATTAGCAAAACCGAGTCCGAGTGTGATTGCGAGCGCATTCGTATTTCGAATTCGAGTGCGGCAACGCAAGTCACATCAAGCGTCAAATCACTCGTCACATCAAGCGTCAAATCAAAAGTCACTTTGAGTGATTGATTGATTGATTGATGAATGTGATTGATTGAGTGATGGACACACAACATGTCACTTTGATAAAGTGAAATGAATAGTTGATGTGTTTTGGTGGAATAGTGTTGGTGGTTGAGATGCCATTTCCATTTGATTTTATTTGATAAATAAAAATGGTAAATGCTTATTATTTTTTGGAAAAATATATAAAGCATTTTGGTAATTCATTTACCAAGTCAACCATTACACATTTCCTCCATTTTTCTCTCCTTCTCACGCCCAAGGGGCTGTTTCTTTCTTCTCCAACACAGCTCACTGCCGTGAGCTTTAGGGGAGCAATGAGTGAGTTTTTGTGGCAAAAACTCAAGTGCTAGCACACTTACGGGACTTGCGAAGGTGTTAGGGAGGTTCACCCATGAGGCGGGATCCATTCGACGAAGTTTGAGCTTCAAATTTGGATCCAAAACTGCCCAAAACAGTGAGCAAATTCTGCACAGCAGTGGTGCCAAACCTGTGAGCGTTTTTGGCTCCATTCGGCTTCAAATCGTCTCAACCGATCGATGTGAGTATTCCGCAACTTCGTCGATATGTATTCGCAATGATTTTCATGCTTATAATCGATCCGGGACCTTAATAGAAACCAACAATGGCATCAAGAGCCTAGGTTTGAGCATGAAAATTTTAGGGCTTAAAATTTGGGTAAACTTGTTTTGAGCATGATTTGAATGAATTGAATGTTGAGTATGCTTATAACATGTTTAATTAGTGATTGATTGGATCAATTTAATGAAATAATGATTGGATCAATTTTTCCCCAAAAATTCATGTTGGCCGAATGTGATGAGTATTTTGGAATTCTTGGAATTTTTCATTTTGATTCATTGGATGAGTTGTAATGATGTTGGATGATGTTAATTTAAGATTGAATTGGATTTAATTTTGAATTTAACAAAATCCCCAAAATGCTTATGGTGGCCGAATGGACTAAATGCCCTAATGTCTTGGTAATTTTGATTTTGTGACATTGGATGTGTATGAAATCAAATTGGATGGTGATTTAATGTCGATTGTGGGTTCGATTGGATTGAAACCAAATCGGACACAAAATCCCTCCTTGGCCGAGAGCATTAAAAGCATGTAATGGGTTTGATTTTTTCATTTATGTGTTGGACATGTGATGATGATAATAAGCATGATTAATTGGACTAATTTCATGTTTTGGAAATATTGATTTGGGTGATTAATCATGTAATGCACTTTAGGTAATTGAATTGCGGAATTGGATTCATGTAATTTAGTTATTTAGGCCTTAAATTGGATTGGGCTTATTATGTTGTAAATGGGCTTATTGGGCTTTGTTGTACAAAGTTGGGTTTAGGCCAAATGGATTGGATCCAATTGGGCCCAAAACCACTACCATAAAGCCCAAATGCAACTTATAAACCTTTAAAGTTTAATTGGGCCTAATGGGCTTAAATTGATTTCTAGGTTATGGGGTTACTCCTTGATTGGGCTTTGGTTGCCGAAGCCCACGCCTTAAAGAAATTAATTAAAGCCCATTAGACTTGAATTGAATTGACGTTGGACGTTAATCGGGCTTTGAGACCCGAAGCGATTAAATTTGGAATTTAAGTAGTTAAAGGTTTATTAAATAAAGGTAATATTTAATTTGGAATTGAATAGTGAATAGTATTAAATACATTTAAATTGGATTTAATGATGTAGTTTAATTTAATTCATGAATTCGTACTTTGAGTACTTATTCGCAAAACGAGTTTGGACTCGAGCAAAATCAATCGTTGTTTGAACATTGGATGATCACATAATTATCAGATTAATTAATTTGATTAGATTGATTGATAGCATGCTTATGTGTGAATACGTGGTTGTAATGAATGAATAGTGTATATCGGATGGATATTAGTCGGGTGGGGCAATTTTGGAAATTGTTGTAATAAATTCGATTTATTAAATTGGACCTGCATGTCCAGCCTTATCACCTTTATTCTCTTTGTATTCTCTTCTCACATATTCCCCTCAATGTAAATGAGGTTTCTTTAGAAGTGTAGTGTAACGGGTAGAAGTAATACAAGTGCTAGCTTGAGTGAGAAGGGAGAGATTTGATCTAGGATCAATGTGTTAAGTATCCATCCGCATATCATTATTATTTATTTTCATACTCGCTTTATTATGTATTTAGAATGCATGTTTAAGGGTGTATGATGATGAGACCTTAACAAAGATAATGAAATTGGTAGCCAATTTGCACGCGAAAAGCCCTCATTAAAATATCATGCGTCTTTTCCTTCCATTGAGTGATTCTTGCTCAAGATCCTAGATTGGCATGGGTTGTTGGCCAAAGTCAAGCCCTTGTCCGTCGAAGATGTGCTTGAATCACGAAGCTTTGTTCCATATTGGTGTCTTGTCCAAGTTGTGGTTTGTTGGCCAAAGTCAAGACCACTTCTTGTCCATCGACATTGATTACGAAGCTTCCATGGTCAATGGGTCCGCGCTTGACTGGGATCATTAGGTTTGTTGTGCCAAAGCCAAGGCCTAGTTGATTCAGAGGAAAAAGGTTAGGGTATATTGGATATATAGGCATATATAAGATATATGTTTAGGACTTGGATGTCCACCTACCGGATCTAGGAGTTGGATGAGATCCAATTGATCTTAGAGATCTACCTAGTTAATTATCATACAATTTGTTGGCCAAAGTCAAGATTGTGTGATATTTAACGGGATCCTAGCCCACTAGGAACACGGTTTCCCGAGTACTCGACAGAGGGTTAGAGGCTCGACGAAAAATAGTGGGAGGCAAGAATTGAATTTGCAATATTCGTTCAATTACTCGCCATATCGCGCTCAAACAAATATCACTCGTCAATATTAAAAGTATTAGTTGGACTAATATTTAATGTTGTTTTAATATACAGTTGGACTGTATTATAGTTGATTATATATAATTGGATTATATTAATCAATATATTTGAATTAATTAATTTCAGTTTACAGTTGATTTTATAATTGGATTATAGTAATCAATGTAATTGAGGTTAATTAATTTGGATTATATTTGATTATATAGTTGGACTATTATAATCATTATAATATATATAGTACCACTAATCGTTGATTAAATAGTTGGACTATTGTAATCAAGATAAAATTGAAAAGTTGGATATTTAAAATATAATCTGGGATTAAAATATTTTAAATGATTTAATTTTCAAATTGGAATAAATAATAGGTACTTTATTTGATAAAATAACTTATTATATTAAGCCCAAAATTAAGCAAAATAAGTAGAGCATCAAATCTTTGGAAGATTTATGTGATGATGACTTTAATGCTTAATTTAATATACTTGTCATAAATCTAATTTTAGATTTAAGAAGTATTAAATTGCAATAAATAATTCTTGGAGAATAATTGACTATTCTAGAGGTGAAAAGTCAAAGTTTGCAATTGGGCAGTAGCACGAGGTGCACATCGTTTCGATATTCTAAAACCCAAGGCTTGGCCTAAGGTTCCTGAAATATGAAAAGGATAATTGACATATCCCAAAGTGACTACCATTTGGATATGCAGACACGAAGGAATTAAAGAAAGGGCAAGGCTCTGACTTTAAAAATGTTTGTCAAAGTTATGTTCACTACTAGTATTGAAATTAGATTTTAAATACTTAGTGTGGTACATAAAATATATGTATTGATGTTCAGAATCTGCTTTGAGCAGGATACTGACTTCAAGCTGAGATTGCTCTGCGAATCGGAAACGGGACGAAAGTCGCTGTTTCGACCGTAGATACCTAAGTTTAGGAACTACCCTTCGGGTGTGTACTTAAATTAGGAACTGTTATAATGTAACTAGTTTGACTAGAGACATTATCTCTATATCAGGTTTAATCCATTGTGGATAAACCTTTATATTCTAGAACACTAAGTGTTTCATTATATAAAGATGATACTGAGATAAAACATTAGATGTGATAACAGAATTTATATTTTGAATATAATTAAAATCTCAAAACATGTAAAATGACAAATAAATAGCTCAAATTGATTTGATCAATAGAGACTTATTTGTGGCATTGTTGTCTGGGACACAATTAAAAAAGATTCGTATATCCGCACTTTTGAAGAGTGGGTACTAGGACTGATTTGACTATTCAAATAAAGTCTACGAATCTAGTTTGTTAGGTAAAGTACCTAAAACACTATTTACTTGGTAATAGTGAAGTGCCACCGATCTGTTAGCCCTATTCATGGTGAAGGTAGTGGGCCCATATCTAGCTAGGCTAGATGTGAACATGAATATTTCGTGACCTTAACGGATGTGGCATCACGTTATGGTTATGTGTTTCTTTGAAGAACACAGATCGGAAACTATTAGAGTTTTGACACGAAGTAGATAAACAGATCGACTATAGTATTATACCGTCACGGTAAGACCGTAATGGAAAATACTTAAGCAGTAAGTTTCAAACATACATGAAAGAGTATAGTATTCTTTCAGATGAGGACTCCTCCCGAGACACGTCAGTTAGACGGTGTGTCTGAACGAAAACCGAATTTTGTTGGACATGATAAGGTTTATCACGAGTCGCTCTGAGCTATCATTTCCTTAAACAATGATATGTATTAACAGTGCAAAACTTATTTAGAATAAGGTTCCATATAAATCTGTTTGACAGATATCATATAGGATATGAACAGGAAAGAAACAGGGTTTCTCATTCCTAACAATTTGGGTATGCCGGCATAACGTTTGATGATACCAAATTAGAACCCAAATTGGATAAGTGCCAATATAGGTTATCCTAAGGGAAACCATAAGTATAGTACTTATAAATCTCACATAAGAACAATATAATTGTTGCTCACCATGCGGTTTTCCTAAGAGGAACACCGATATGCAGTGGTCAGTGGGAGGATAGTGATACTCGATGAAAATCGGAGTAATACTATTCAAGGCACGAAGTCCATAATGGAACATAAACAGTTCATCAATGATGAATCTGTACCATTAATCTTCGAATACACAAGAACCGCGTAGATCGGAGAGAATCAGGAAACAACCTGGGGTATGGGTTTCTGATGTAACCCCTTAAAGATATAATCTTTTGAGGGTATACCAACTGACTACGATTTGAGGAAGTGATACAAGGTTCGACTCCCTATTATGGCAAAGTGCCATGAGTCCGAAATGGATTCCATGTATAACAACTATGTTTGGACTAGTTGTTGTACCGCAAGGCATTGTGCCTATTGGTACAGTTAAGTCTTCAAGGAAGACATACATGGATGGCAACATACCAACGTACAAAGCTAGGCTTTTGACGGAAAGGTATCGTTATCAACATTGTGTTGATTACGGTTCAACCTTTTACCTGTTGCCATGGTAAATCCATTTTGAAGATGCTTGTAGATACTGCATATTTCATTTATGAAATGTGTCAGTAATGATCAAAATCGCTTTCCTGAAAAGGAAACCTCTTGGAGGATGCTTACAACATCCTGACGATTTTGTATAACCGACAAACAAGGTTTGCGGGTTATTCGATCCATGTTTGGATTGAAGCAAGCATAAGGTTCTTGGAACTGACGTTTTGAAATAATCATAATGGTTTATGATTGATTCAAACGAAATGATTCTTGTGTATATAAGGAGGTTAGTGGGAGCGCACTGATAATGAAATTCCCATAAAGCAATTGTTGAAAGCTTGGCTTTCATAGATATTCTCCGTAGAATTCTGGGGAGTAACAACCTTTATTCAAGGAATAAAGATCTACTGGGATAGATTTGGAGTTGTTAACATTCTCTGGGAAATTGTACATTTAAAATGTACTTGATATGGTGTCTCATACGCTTTGAGCATATGGAGTCACAATCAGGACAATCCAAGTGATAGTCACTGGATTGAAGTTAAGGACATCTGTTAGTATCTTAGAGAACTAAAGATGCTGTCTTAAACTATGGAGAAGGAGAACTTGAAGTGACTGGGATCACTACCGCAAGTTTCCAAACAGTTAAATACTGCGGTACTATAAAGTTTGAATAACGGGACAGTGAGCTGGAAATCTTCCGAGCAAGATACTGTTGCCGAATAAACAACAAATGCGGATTATTGCTGCAGCTGAGGCAGCAATAGAAGCCATTGGGTCGATAATAAATCTAATTAGATTAGATATAGTTCTATTAGCAGCTGAGCTAGGCGTCAGCACAAGGCTAAAGAATTAAAGGTCTCATCGACGATCCAGATATATACTTATATATCATCTGATTCGTTCGGATCATACATCGTGGCGATGTGATGATCGTATAAATCGCGTCAGACGATAATCATGCAAATCCGCTGACGAAAACCTTTTCTCAGCAATTTGAGCGAACCGTACATAGTTCGGGTGTTCGACACTTGAGTGACTGGCTATGTGCCAAGTGGGAGATTGTTGGATAATATGACCCATAGCGTCACTATTGTACAGATCATAGTGTTGTTGTACAAATTAACTATGTGACAAGGAAATTGCACTCTCATCATTTGTGATTAGATCACCTTAGATATAAATGAAGAAAGGTCCCTATGATTAGTTCCTGGATTGAGATGATATGAGACAGTATCAGTCCACGAAGGATTAATAATTAAATATCCCTAGCCGGAGTATTATCGAGACTGGACATCGATAATGCGGAATAGGCTAGTATTGCACTTGTGCGCATTGTGAGGGCACAACGGCATAGTTCTCATATATTTGGGTATTGGATACTCATGCAAGTGAGATAGGAGGTTGTGTTTCACCGATGGTACGGGAAACAGCTTCGCTCTGGATAGACCCCTCGGAATCCCATTGGTATTATGACTATGTGTCTATGGGAGTCCGACATCAGGGTAGGTGTGTATGGTCTTAACCTGAGACTTGCACCGCTAATGCTTACGACAATCAGTATACTTTGTTGAGGTCGTCTAGGACTCTAACCGGTTCTGTGTACGCCGATGCTGGGTATATTGAGAATCGTAGAGTATTGGGTGTAATGTCAAGACGGAAGTATCACTCCAGTCATAGTGGAGATGATGTCACGCAGGATACGGTATTAGTGCTCTTAAGTGCTGGCCGGCCATCGGGATATTATGACAAGGTCATGTATATCCGATTATAGAGACTAGTTACCAGACATACGATATGTGCTTCGGACGGGGCAGACACTTATCCAGCCCCAGCCCTAGCACGTGACTATACGATACTGGGCCGATATACACGATACTTGGTATACTACGCTTGATATAGATCTTAAATATTCTTAGAGAATATTACCGGAGAATTGGATAGACTTCGTGCTTTGCTAGAAGCCGATCTTGTCTCGTAAATCGATAGAACGTAGTACTTGGTACGTACGTGATTCGGATACTCCGACGACCGTATTTACTGCCGAATTGTCCGGGGATCTCATGGGTCGCTTCCCGATAATGCACCGATGACGCATAACTCGCACTCATTATAATCTGGGATTATATAGAAGAAAGAGAAAATAATCTAGGATTATTACGGAGATATTTTATCTAGGATAAAATATCGTCTAGAGAGAGATAACGATTAATTTGGAATTAATCGGTAAATTAATATATTCGATATATTAAACGAAATTGGATTTCGACGCGGAATTAAAATGGATTTTAATTCGAGCGAACGAATTAATTTAGAATTAATTCGTTAGCGACGTGAATAGTGAATTCGCTAGGCGTAATCATTTAATTACGACGCGACGGAAAATTCGCTAATTAGGAATTAGCGAACCGAGCCCGAGTGTGATTGCGAGCGCATTCGTATTTCGAATTCGAGTGCGGCAACGCAAGTCACATCAAGCGTCAAATCACTCGTCACATCAAACGTCAAATCAAAAGTCACTTTGAGTGATTGATTGATTGATTGATGAATGTGATTGATGAGTGATGGACACACAACATGTCACTTTGAAAAGTGAAATGAATAGTTGATGTGTTTTGGTGGAATAGTGTTGGTGGTTGAGATGCCATTTCCATTTGATTTTATTTGATAAATAAAAATGGTAAATGCTTATTATTTTTTGGAAAAATATATAAAGCATTTTGGTAATTCATTTACTAAGTCAACCATTACACATTCCTCCATTTTTCCTCTCCTTCTCACGCCCAAGGGGCTGTTTCTTCTTCTCCAACACAGCTCACTGCCGTGAGCTTTAGGGGAGCAATGAGTGAGTTTTTGTGGCAAAAACTCAAGTGCTAGCACACTTACGGGACTTGCGAAGGTGTTAGGGAGGTTCACCCATGAGGCGGGATCCATTCGACGAAGTTTGAGCTTCAAATTTGGATCCAAAACTGCCCAAAACAGTGAGCAAATTCTGCACAGCAGTGGTGCCAAACCAGTGAGCGTTTTTGGCTCCATTCGGCTTCAAATCGTCTCAACCGATCGATGTGAGTATTCCGCAACGTCGTCGATATGTATTCGCAATGATTTTCATGCTTATAATCGATCCGGGACCTTAATAGAAACCAACAGTATCCAGTTTAGTCAGGTTAAAAACCAATTTAAATAATTACCACCGACCATATGGCGGTATCCCCTCGTTAAGTCAGGTTTTAACTAGTTTATATATTATAATTAAGGGAGATTAATCTAAATATTAGTAATAAATTTTTTACATTTTACCCCAACCCAGCAAAGTGGAGTTATCTCCTCATTACTGAAAGTAAAAACTGAAAATTAAAGAAAGAAAAGTATTGTACTTAAAAGTAAATTGCGGAAAGTAAAAACTGAAAAGTAAAGAAAAGAAAGTGCGATAGCGGAAATTAATTACTAATGCTATAAATAGACAAAAAATATACAATCTTCTTAGTATTCTTAAGGAATTCCTTTGAAGAAAGTATGAATTTTACAAATGAAATGACTTGGTATTTATAGGCAAATTTTGCCTCCATCAAATCATCCACAAAATCCATTATTAATTGCTCACTAATTGATCCACATGTTTGGTGGTGATTTGATAATTTTTATTATTTATTTATTAATTTATTTTTTGCTTTGAAAATGATTGAAGTGACTTTAATAATTACACACAACACACTTCTGGACGGTTCATCAATTTCGGGCATGAAATATTCAGAATTTGAAATTATTTTGTCTTTCAAAGTTGTAGATATTTGAGTCCTATTTAATTTGGAACTTGAATCAGCTCAATCCGATAGCGGAGTAAAAAGTTATACCCAAAATACGACAGATGCATAAAACTGGAATTTCCAAAACTGCACTTCGTTAAAACGCCCTTTCAAGTTTCCAATCTCCAAAATTAATGTCAAGTCCAATTTTTGCACTTATTTGACCCACATTTCGTCCTAAATGATTCATTGTGTCCCAATATTATTTTATCTGCAAAATAAACTAAAACACATCAAAACGTTCATCAAATCCGAGAAACTAAACAAAATATTAAGTAAAAGGGGCAGTAAATATTGATATATTTTCCGCTCATCACTAGGCCTGGGGCTGGAATTGTGTCTGCCCCGTACGAAGCATATATCGGATCACAAGCAACTAGTCTCTTTAATCGGATAATCATGACCTAGTCATACTATCCTGGTAGCTGCAGCATATGAGAGTACTAGTTTTGTATCCCTGCGTGATCATTATTTCCATATGACGGAACATATGAATGAAGTGATACTTCCATCTTGACATCACACCCAATACACTACGATTCTCAGTAAACCCAGAAGAGGTGCACACACAGAACCTATTAAAGCCCCGGATGACCAAAACCAAAGCGTACTAATTTTCGCAAGTATTAGCGATGCAAGTCTTAGGTTAACACCAAATACACCTACCCTGATGCGGATTCCCATAGACACATAGTCATACTACCATTGGGATTCTGATGGGTCTATCCAAAGCGAAGCTGTTCCCGATCCAACGGCTAACAAAACCTCATATCACACTTGCATAAGTATCATATACTTAAATATATGAGAACTATGCCGTTAAGCTTCCATAACACGCACAAGTGTAATACTAGTCTATTCCACATTATCGATGTCCAGTCTCGATAATACTACGACTAGGGATATTTAATGATTAAACCGTTCGTGGATTAATATTGTCTCATATCTTATTAATCTGAAACTAATCATAAGGAATTTTATCATTTATATATCAGAGTAATCTAATTAAAAAATGATAAAATATCAATTTCCTTTGTCACATAGTTAATTTGTACAAAAACCACAATGTCTTTTACAAATAGTGATGCTATGGGTCATAATTATCCAACATTAACAGATTGTTAATTCCATATTGAATACATATGCCCTATACACAGAACTGACATATCATATCTTGATACGCACAGGATATCCTGAGGATCAGTCCACACACAACGAACAGGCGGAGGTCTAATCTAAATAGATCGGTGCCATGACTACCATCAAAGTGTGGAGGATACCTCATTCATCCATAGTGGTATCTCAAGTCGAAGGACTACTGTGCTCACTTGACCCGAGAAGATTCCTATTGACGTTGATTTACCATATATTTGGAAATCTTCGGTGAGTCATTCAGTGTTTATCAAATAAACACCTACATGTCTATATGAGTCTCCCAAGACTCATGGTTCATTAGGATAAACCATCGGACCAAGTCTCGATATACGACATGTACTAGTCTCAGCGGATTTAACTAACCGACCCGTGTTAGTAAATCTTGACCAGGAAATTTTTTTTGAGAATAAACAACTTATAGTGGCGCTTCCCAAAGTCAATTACAAACTACTTTGTAACTTTGCACTACGTTGTAAATTCTGGGGTCTTTGTCTAATATATACATATCAATAAATCATATTTAGTTTCAATCTAATCTTAATAAGATTAAATACGTATATAAAAACAAGAGGGGCTACCATAAATAAGTAATATTATTGAACAAGGAATTATTCGTATTTATGACTCGAACATAAATACGATCCGGATTGGCACTCCGAGCTTCAACCTTAATACTTTCTCCCACTTGATCTAGTGCCAATCCACGGTGTCATATACACATCTAAATATGTATCACATACCCATGGTCCTCAAAAGCTCACATAGCACTCAAGAGATAGGCAACAACAAGTAGGTCTGCTATATCATATCGAGTTTGTCCACCAAACCTAAATGTTTCCCTTAGATAGCATCATTCATATTTTGTATAACCTAAGTTATACATCAATATGACTCAGATATGATATCAATATTATGCTATAGCTACTGAATTTTCATAGTATTTACGAATCAATTCCAAAATACTATATAGACAAACGCAAGTACAACGTTAATATAATAACTTCTAATTTGTAAGGTCACTATGCAACTTCATAAGTCGATATTTCATAAGTTGCTACTAACTCCACTTGCAGAGTAGAATCATCTGTGACACTCCCACTGCGTCTTTTTTGACTCTTTATGACGTAGACCGTCTAACATCATAATTAGTCTCAAAACTAATCTGACTCTAATGGTTGCAGACTATATTCTCCATGAATAAAAAAATCGTTCTTAATATCTCAAAGATAACAAAGAACATGTTTAAAGACACATCCTATGGGCTATAGAATATCAAAATAGTTAATAACAATTATGATTAAATTGATATCTTTTAATCGTACATAATATAGTATTCATTATGCCATCATCATTTGATGCATAAAATTGATTAGACATTCTAATCAATTTCTCTTTCGACAAAGGAATCATCATTTATGAAAGATGAATACTATATACAAGAGACACACTAACTGTCAAACATTTATACTAACTGTCACATAAATAGTCTTGATGTATCCTTTATTAAATCATATCTAATGTACGACTAATGGAAGTATCTCACAAGTCTCTTAGTTTTATATCATATATAAAACTTTATATCAAATATAACTCCCACTGCATTCACGAAGAAAAGAAGACTTAGATAAACTTTTTATCTCACAAACAACTCATTATTACATTAATAATGATAATGTCATTATGATATATAACACTAGAAAGAAATTTGTACGCTCTCACTAACCCTAACATCAAATGTGTATTCTCTATGATTTGATAAAATCAGAGAGTCTGACTGATATCAAAATTAGAGAACACGGATTTCCGGAAGGCTCACATGAGTCTAGAATAGGCTCTATAAGCTTGTATATCAAACTGTGATCTTAATAGAACACAAAATCTAGGGCCATTCCAGAATGAACTCTTCAAACAAAGAAATCACAATGGATCTCTTATCCGAAGAAACCATTCAGAAACGCCAATTCGCATTCTAAGCTAAAATATATAGTTTAATATCAATATTAACCAACAGATTTTTTAATTGTTCAATTAGTGCGACTCGAGACAAGTTTCCTCAGAATCTACAATAGATTGCTGAGTATAACCTATCTCACTGTCATACTATAAAGGTCAAACCTTTAATAAGCTCACTTTGCTTTTGCTGCGTAAATCATTTGCACATTTTATAAACGATTCATAACGAAAGCTTAATCAAGTTCAAAACTTGATTGTATTAAGCTACAAACAATCTTAAATCTATGATTCAATACTAACTTCCGAAATCGATATCAAATATCGCTCCCACTATAAGTTATAGGATAATTTTCTTCGATAAAAAAACAACAGAACCATTAAGTATAAAATACTTCGCAAATGATTCTCACATCCTATTGGACTTATATGGAAGATGTCTAAGGGTCTTTTCATCTTATTAATTATATAGTTCCATTTACAGTAGTTTATCACTCTCACATTTGACTTCAATAAGTCAAGTCTTTTCTACAATGGTCAACATTTGATGTTATTTACCAAGTAATTTTATTACTCAGGATTGTAGAAAATATATTCTATTAAAATAGAATACAATATTCTATTAAATAGAATAAATGATAAACTTTTACTTTTATCTTTGAGGCGCAAGTACTTTCAATTATATAACTATTATACAAAAGAAAGATTTAAATCTCAAACTTTTCAAGATTCAAATTTTCTACTTATACATATCAAATACGTAAATGTAGAAACTAATGGAACATTCATTAAAAGGATGAATATAGTGTTACTGGAGCATAACCCCAAGAGTATTGAAATTAATTCGGTAACACTCAATATCAAACGAATCAAATCATATAAGATTCGATTCCTCCCACTAATTAATTCCATCACGATGGAATCGTAGAAGAATAATATTGAGTAAGAATCATATTCATTAAATAATCTTAGAACTAATTGCCATAAATTCATATGTCTGATTGTATCAAACATCTTTGAACAATTCAAAGACTCACTATGAATTTTAAAGATACAGTTTTCAAAACTTCGGATCGAATATCTTGAATCAATCAAAATATTCTATCCGCGTTTCATCAGAAACATATTGAAAGTTCTTGAACCTTTTCAAGACATTCAATATGTGTTCTTTCAGAAACGCGTAACTAAGTCATGACAATTCATTGACTAAATTACAAAGTAAAAACAAACTACCTTAAGCAATTTACAATTCATTAAGCTTTATACATGTAATGTATTAGTTCAATAAATCTTATGGTCCAATGACAATCATTAGTTAAATGATATTTAATCACATTCCCAAATACAATATTCATTAAATGGATAAAGATATGTGGTGTGATCTCATATCATACAATCATTTGCCATATGGAATAAGCATCTAATGCTTAAGTGATAAAAACTCAAAAAGTATTGTTCTAAGTTATTTGCTTAACCAAATATTTTTCTTAATGTTTATCTCTACATCAATGGCACTACTAGTCATTTTTTAAAATATGTAATAACTGTTTATAAAGAACAAGTAACTATCCAATAGTCACAAATTCTGATATCAAATATCAAAATAATCATTAAATAATATTTTAAATAACTAGACGGGAGATCCGATATCCAATACCTATAGTTGTCGTATTGTGAAAACAGATATTTCTTATACACAACTATACACATCTCATTTCTTTAGCTTTATAATTTGCCTTCAACTATTCAAAACAATTGCAAATAATTGATTAGCAAACTGTGTCAGACACATTACCTCTAAAGGTCACTAAAGTCAAGAAATGTCATTATCAGATAAACAAATACCTAATGGGAAATTCTTAATGCTAGTCAAGAATCTTGAGACATGAACCAATTCACGTCAATTCATACTGCATAAGAAACTATTCTTTTTAGACTATTATATCCTAAAACGGATATCTATTTTGATTACCTATCGTGACTTAGTAACTAAGTCACTAACCATCTTGATTTTCCAAGAAAATTGGAGCAATAGTTCCCGATGGTTTTGACTAATCTAATTATATCCATGTCTATTGATATCTAGATACTATTCTAGATAACTGCAACCATAAGTCAGGTAAGAAAATATATATGAAAATATGCATGTAGTAGATTAGAAGTTTAATTCTAAATACACAATAGAATAAAGGAAACATAAGCGGTAATTTTCATAATATTACACACTGCCTTAGTTATGGATTTTAAACCCAGCAGTGCCTCCCACTAGTTTACGTAATACCGTAATCCCCAACGGAAAACGAGAATGCAATTATTAAATTGAATTCCATAGTGAGAAGTGGACCCCATGAATATAGTTCGACTCACAGCTTTGGCACGTTCTAGTCTACATATATTCACAGGTAGACAAATCATTGTCAATCACACTCATTTTTACTCCTGATTTTGGTCCTGGCCATTTCTCGTTGTGACAGCTTTGGCACATTCACATGAGGCGTATCAAGGCTTCACTTGTCAATGACAAACTCAAGCTACCGATGTAGTCATGGAAGCTTTAGCACGTTTAGGAATCCACTTTCAGTTGAATTTATCTAGTATCAAATATACATTCGGTATAAATAGATTTCTATTGACCATACCCTCACTGGTTTGACATGTTCTCGGATACAGTCATAAAATTTTCTTTATATCCGTATTGACAAGATGAACCAAGAAACAAGTATTCATAATACAAGTTACTTTAATGCCTTATTTAATGGGAATTTTCCATAAAGTGTCATACACCTTTATTTAATAAAATTAAATAACATATGCATGCATCAAGTAAAGATTAGACTAAATTTCAAATTTAAAGGACTAATCATATCACAGGCCAAGAATCAGGCTCACTCCGATACCAATTTTGTTGGGATTTTGGGCAAAATACCCGGGTTACGCAGCGGAATGCGGGAAAATCAAATTTTACGATTTCTTTAATTTTTATTGGATAATTAAAATAAATCACTCAACACTCAAAAACAGAATTTTTAACCTAAAAATTAGAATTTTAGTAAATTACCATACAACCCAAAAACTTTCCATTTTCATCATTTTAGTCCTAAGTTGTTCAAAACAAGCTTATGTGATTTCCAATCACAACCAAAATGATTTGTACATCAAATATACATGAAAAACACAATTCTTAAAAATTTTCCAGAATTTTCAGTAATTACCAAAAAGCCCAAAAACTTTGTATTTTGATCATTTTAGTGTTAGTTTGTCAAATACATAATTAGGTGATTTCAAATCACTACCAAAATAATTTATACATGTCATACATGTCAAAATACATTAAGACGCCTAAAAATCATATTTTATTGAAATTGCCGAGAAACCCACAAGCTTTATATTTTGATCATTTTGATCCAATCTTGTCAAAACAAGCATAGATGATTTCCAATCAATTCCAAAATGGTTTGTATATCTTATATACATCAAAATACAACATATATATGAAAAGCCCCAATTTTGGTTTGGGTTAGAAACCCTAATTTATCAATTAATCAAATTAACCAAAATTAACACAATCCAACACTTTAATCAAATCTCTACAACACCAAAAAAGTCTCACCACTTTGAAACAACTCAAGAATAATTCTAGGTCATCATTGAGTGACTTAACAACTCTAGAATGGTAATCAAGTCATCTAATGACTAAAAGTGTGCTTATTAACCATAAATAAGCAAACTTTGTTTATATACATGCATACATCTTTCATTCAAGCTTCCAAACTTTATAACACAAATAAAAGAGAGTAGAGAAACAAGAGAAAAACATATGTTGTACCCAAGAATAAAAGAAATATTTTTCCTTCTAAAGAAAAGTTTAAATTACTTACTAATTTGCAAGTTTTCTTCAATTCCTTCTTGGTTTCTTTTCTTTTTCCTATCAAGTCTCTTATATTTTTGTGTTTTTGAAAGCTTAGAATCATGAAGCAAATGAAAAAGAAACCCTTATATACTTAAGGTAAGTGGCCGAAACCCTAGAGGTATTTTTGACATTTTTGCTTCAAATTTTATATTAATAAAAAAGGTTAAGTTACTTGTTCAAGTTGTACACTACAACTTTAAATATTTTCTAACAAGTGAACTAATCAAATTAATCCACCTCCAACCATAATAATAATAAAGATAAATATAATAAATAATTCTAATTATTTAACAATTAAATAATTAGATAATTGTCTAAAACAAATATCTAAATATATGTATTATATTTACTTTAAATATTCCATAATACATATCTTTGTAACATGTGTCAAATACTTTATTTGATAATTAATTAATGTGTATTTAATAAAATCATGTATTAAATTCAATACACGTTAACTAAGAAATGGCCGGAAAAACCTTTAAGCATGTATCTTTTCGTTTAACCGTTAAACGATTTATAAATAATCAATATTATTTATAAATATTTCCCTAGTTCTCTACGGTTATTCTTCATTAGTGAGACTCTCTAGATTCAGGTATATCCATCACGAAATCTAATTTCGTGTCCATAATCTACCCACCTGTAAATTATGACGACCATGGATAAACTCGCTGAACCATACAAGTCGAGGTCATCGCATACGTATAATCCATCCGCCACATGTATTCGGATTATTCCAGAGATATAGATAAAAATGTCAAATCTCTATAGGTATAATATCGTCAACGTATCTATTAGCAATCTCCTAAATAACACGTAGAACTTACTTCTACAGTGTACCACGGGCCCATGGATTTAACAGATTGCTAATTCCATATTGAATACCTATGCTCTGTACACAGAACTGACATATCCTATCTCGATATGCACAGGATATCCCGAGGATCAGTCCACACCCAATGAACATGCAGAGGTCTGATCTAAATAGATCGATGACATGACTACAATCAAAGTGTGGATGATACCTCATACATCCACAATGATATCTCAATTCGAAGGACCACTATGCTCACTTGACCCGAGAAGATTTCTATTGACGTTCGTGTACCATCTATTAGGAAATCTTCGGTAAGTCGTTCAGTGTTTATCAAATAAACACCTACACGTCTATATGAGTCTCCAAAGACTCATGGTTCATTGGGATGAACCATCAGACCAAGTCTCGATATACGATATGTATTGGTCTCAGCAGATTTAACTAACCAACCAGTGTTAGTAAATCTTGACCAGGAACTTTATTTGAGAATAAACAACTTATAGTGGTGCTTCC